>JBBPLE010000476.1:0-26602 GCA_038089675.1 Boletales sp. KT-2023b | reverse complement strand
CTAAGTTTGCTATTTTATCTTGCACGTCCAAAGTAGCTAATCATGAAGTTGGTCAAAGTCACATAAGTCAGTGAAGACGCCTCGGCCGGTCTTGGATCTCGGCTATTCAGCTTAATTGACTTGTGGCACTAATGTTATGTCATGAGCCAAATTAGATGAAATAAGCACTGCATAAGCCAAAAAAAGATCAGTGTGAATTTACTGATGCTGCCAATCTGCCAATCACTTGAGGTTTCTTGCAAACATGTTCTGTGCTGTTTTGAAGCAGAGCAACGTATTCTTCTTGGAATGTAGGATCTGTAGCTTTTGTACTGGGAAGAAAAGAGAATATTCGACGCAGTCCAGAAAGACTGCGACCATCTGCCGATACTGTCGCTGGCATGTGGATATGACGAAGCACAGCCCTACAATTTAGTATTTCTGGCGCCTCTCGGATAGAAAGCAGCTGGTTGAGTGTGACCGGCCGTGGTGCAAACTCATTAGGTCCACAGTCGGAAGGTAAGACAGCGGGTGGAACGGCGGGTAATTCAGGTACACGAGGGTAGCTTGATGATGTCATTGCCAATGGTTCATGAAATGCCTATGGCTCTGGGTGGGAGAATAGCCTCTGCAATGGAGCACGATGGAAAGGCCAAGGCTGCCAGTGATTTAAAGGGACGGGCACCATATGGCGCATCCCAGGGCAATATCTATCCTGGATCTCCTCGCATGCGGCGTCAATTTGGGAGTGGGATAAACGAGAATCAAGAGTATTGCGAGTGAGACCGTTTTTGGAATCAGTAGACTCCAATTCAGACTTCTTCATGAACGACCAACTCTTAGCTGACTGCCGCAGACAAAATGCAGCTAGTGCACCCGTTTTTCCCGTCAGAGGATCAGGTCTTTGGCAACTAGTCTTGTCGTGGAGATCTGCAAGAAAATACGTACTCGCCAGGTCACCATTCCCAATTAAACAACCGGTTTCTGTATCCACGTCGTAGGCATGGAATAATGCCGGACCAGTATGGGAAGACTGAGAATTTAGTACAAGAACGCGCTTCGGAATGAGGGCCTCTGGGATATGAGTTCCTGCAATGCAGCTTCTTGGTCGGAGCACGAGCATGCTCCCTAGACCGCATAATGTTCCGATGTGTTGGTTCTCATCGTAAACCATACATTTGAAGTCTCGGGACTCAAGTTCTTCGTTTTCATTAACAATAAAGGATAAGTCGTAGCCCATGAGAACAACCGACAATCGTTGCGCTGGTACACATCGGGGTGAATCCACTAAAGTGACCAGAAGATTCGTCGATTGATTGTGGAAGTCCAGGAGAGATTCCGAAACCATAACCCAAGTTCTGCTTTGGAAGTCTACAAGGGTCTCCAGGCCTTTGTATGCGCGATAGTCTTCTGATGTACAGTCGATTTTCCAGTTCTCCGAAGACTCTTTCCACAGCTTCCCCAAAGGACGTATCTCGATGGTTTTCGTAGATAAATTCAGCCAATGGACATGACGTTCGACAAGAGCTGGCGGAAGATCCCCCCAGAGAATTCTTGAAGGAATCAGCTCTAGGGTGTGGCCTGATTCATTGTAATGCACTCGAAGTACAACATTGTTGTTTCGCAGCGAGAAGTGAACCTGAAAAGGTTTCAATAGTTGTAACCATGGAGTTCTTATATACGTACCCTGCGTTTCGATGGTATGGCCACGGTGGTAAAATCCATCCCCGAGGCATTGGATGGTACGATAAAGAAGCCTTGCTGTGAACAATAGTCAAGAATGTTAGTGAATACTTTCCGAGTTGGTGACATGTGCGCACGTCACGAAATATTTCCTGGAGTTCTTTGGAGCTCCTGGTGGCATGTGGCAATCCCCCTACTAGCTGACTATCCACTCGAAGCACTCCACTGAGAAGGTTTAGATGCATTGTTTGAGAGGGTTGGTCCGTGACCTCCTTGGTTTTGCATACGAACCAACGCGCATTCGGAGACACCAACGGTTCCCATCTGTAACCGTCTGGGCGGTAGATGGTGAAAATTTTGCCGACTGCGAGGTCAATGCCACGATCTGATGGGTCAGCGAGAATCACATTTCTCAGCCTTTCCTCGAGGGTCAGTGAAAGACGGCGGTTCCGCTCAAGGATCAAGTCCAGATATGGATCAGAGCCGTCTGAATAGTCAAATTTAATATCGGGGACATCAAATACACAAGGACCAGACGTACGTTTTGAATAAAGTGCATGCGCAAAGAGGGTACATGATACCAGAGCATCAATGTCCTCCGCAGAATGACAAGCTTTATGGATAGTAGATGTGTCAACGTCAAACGTGTTTCGGCAAGCAGTAGCCACGTCAAGCAAAGTATCACTGCGTTCTTTGCTGGTAGGTACTAATGTCAGGTTGTATGACAGCTCTTCTACCCAGCGGAAGGTCTTCCTGCGTACATTCCGAAGAAGTTTGATGGCTCGCTCGAAGACATCTTCGCTGGGGCTCGATGCAAGTACCCGAGCGAGTAGCAACGAAATGTTACTCATCAACACCCCGTCGATCGTGCCGGCTCCGACGTCCACAAAAAGATTGCTGAGCTCGTCTATAAGGGCATTGCAAAACGACAAATCTTGGGGCTCTTGGTGCCAAATCCATGTTCCTGTGTTCAAATCAAGAGGCCCGACCCGAAACGCCGCGTCAGCAAGAATAGAATGGACTTGGCGATGATGGAGGTTAAGGGTTCTGCTCCGTAGTCCATGCAAGATGCTAAGCCATCTAAGCGAGCGAGCCGTCTGCAAGTGTCCGATTGCAAGGAAATCATCGACGGAGATGTTCTTAGGACAGCGAGCCTGACGAGCCAAGACTCTGTTTGATGAGTTATGACCGGTGCTATTGTCCTTATCCAAAGGGTATGCGAAATTGCGCCAATTGTAGCAGGTAGCGTGTGGCAAATCTGGAACGTAATCAGTTGAACATAGATTCCCACTTGAGAATAGTGACTCACTGGATGACCGAAAACATGCAAATTTGAACTCGGCCTTAAGGTCTGACCCTCTGTGATTTACAAAGTAAGGCTGGAGCTGGGGGGAACATACAAGTAGTCATTGCACATGCTTGGGAAGGGTGATATTATCTATCTCAGTGAATTTGCACAGTATGCGGGCGACAGCAGTACGCCAGGTGCGAAAGATAAGGGGGCATTGAAGTTCGAAAATGACAACCTTGGCTTGCACTAGCGACAATGGCAGAGGTGATTGGACTCCGTTTCGTACGGAGTCTTCTTGGATGCGAGCCTTTATGCGCTGGAGATGCGGAGATTGGTCATAGAAACGGACGGCGAGGCTGTCTTCGATGAATTCATCCGAAAACACTGACCATCCTTGACGTGATTGAGTCTCTCGTGTAAAGAGATAGTAGTATGCCCGGGATAGTCGGTGGAGACTTGTTGTCTTGTTAATTAGTAGGGCTTGCAGGGGCTCAACCGAAAGCTCCGGTGAATAGTCGAGGAGCATAGGAATCTCCTTCAGAGCTAGTTTATCCAGCACCACGAAAAGCTCGATTGCTGTAAGGAACCTGATAGAAGCCACTTCAGGATCCTCACCGCGTCCTGCTTTGAGATAATTATCGAGCAAATTACCGAGCTGTGTGCATGCCTGATCCACATCCGTGACATTGGTATACCAATCATCAATCTGCCCCTCAACCAACCGCTCCACATCGTAAAGAGTAACTTCGGGGTCAACCCGATACGCATCCTGGAAAAAAGTCCCATCTGAGGACAAAAACTCTTCGATAGTACCACGACGGCGATGTGTAGGGTGGAAGGGAGTAACGACACGCTTCTGGTCAAGACTTGCAAGAGCGTCACGAATATAAGCACGAGAATTTTGAAATGAAAGCCGCGTATCTCTTCTGAGCTCCTCTTGAGAAGGGTTCTGGAATGGGGGTGGCGAGGTGATTCGCTGCTGCAACCTATCAAGGATCTCTCCGAGACGAGCACACGTCTTTAGGGCCATTTTAGAGAGCCAGTCAGGTGTAGAAGCCCCAAGCTTCTTCAAACGACGGAGAATTTTGCACGCCATCGGACCAACCACGGGAAAATCAGCATCACTTGGTTCCTCTGCAAGAGTGCATACGAAGAATAGCATAAATTGTTTGTAGGAAGCACATTCAAGGAGGGAGTGACCAAATGATATCTGGATTACGACCTTGAGCAGGTGCCAAAGAGAGGAACGGCATCCAATATGATCCCCAATGGGATAGCGGACACGTTTTTCGACGCGTGGCAGTGAGTGGGCGGGCGGGGCGGCGGCGGGCGGGCCATCAGTAAATTCACACCGTTCTTTATTTGGCTCAATTCGGCTCAATTCGGCTCAATTCGACTTGAGTGACTTGTGACCCACCCAAAGCATGAAAAGTCACCATCGTCACGCCAATCCGACAAGACACGCGACTCAGATTGCGCTCATTCCACTCATCGTCTTAATGATCTCACATGACTTTGTGGAAAAATGAGAAAAATGGTATTAGCAGTATTTAGCCATTACATACAAAAAGTTGGCTACAATTGATACAAGTGGTCTGAGAAGGGGAAAGATGACTGACCCAAATGAAAAATGAATGGATAAAAGGGGGAAAAAATTATGGCAGATGTTATGGTACAGGCATGAAGTGAAAGTGTACAATATGGGTGGCATGCTGACATGCCAGTTGAGGGGGGAGGGAGTGTGGCACAAGCCAGACCTTCTGAAATTTGTTCTGATTTGGCCTGTAAAGGACAAGTGGGGGGTGGTACAGGTGGTGGTGGTTCAGTCTGAGGTAAGGAACATGCAATGCTTAGCTATTGACAAACATGTCAGTTGAGCAATAATCGAGAAATAGGTGCTTACTGGAGATTGGCAAGTATCTTCATGTTTCACTGGTTCCATCTGTGTGGATCAGTCACCAGCCAGTGAGTCAAGATGGGGCTAAAGTATAGAACAAGACCATTGTAACAAGGCATCAGAATCCTTACTGGTCATTCATGGTCCCTGTCAACACTTTCCCACCTCGGAGTGACAGGTTCACCATTACTTGCCATTGTGGCCAAAGGGAGCTGATGTGGAGCACTCAGTGACATAGAAACAGGACCAGGGGGGACATTTCTTGCAAACTTGTGTCTGGTGCCAATGGGTATATTGTTTGTCCCAGACAGCTTGATATTTGATCTGGGAGGTAGCAGGTGTTTTGTCTTGATACCACAAATAGGTTCCTTCTGTGAGTGGAAGGTACTTAGTCAAGAACCTTCAAGGCAGAGTATGACAACTTGCTTGAGAGGATTGGTCAGCAAAGCAACACTCCATTGTTGGTCAGTCTCTTGAAGGCCCAGAATGAGATTCATCAGGTGCAAAATGATACCTTGATTTGATGGCATCTTGGTTGTCACAAACACCTATTGTACATAAAGTGCATGTTCAACAAGATGATCATAGAATAGGGCAATACATACCTCTTGGCGGACCATCATTGTCTGAGTTGAGCATTGCCCTCAGATACCTTGGTACCTCATCCTGTAAAGCCAGTCGTCATGGAGGTATCTGTTTTGTTGGTGGTGGATCAGACAACCTAGTCAGAAGAGGGTCATCAACATCTAGTATCATGGGTATGACCCCTAGAGGACTCATGCATATGTTGTGAATCCATGGGCAGTGGTTGTGGTGGTCCATTTGTGTGAGATTTCAACCAATGAGAACAACTGCAATCACGATCATCACACTCAGCCAGAGGAAGCCCAGGTACAGGTAGAGGTGGTGGTGGAGAAGGGCTGTGTCACGCCAGTTTGCATCAACCTAGTCAGAAGAGGGTCATCAACATCCATTGCAGCATCATGGGCATGGCCTCTAGAGGATGCATACATACACTGTGAATCCATGGGTGGTGGTCTGTTTGTGCAAGATTTCAACCAATGAAAATGACTGTGATCACAATCATCACATTCAGCCAGAGGAAAGTCCAGGTACAAGCAGAGGTGGTGGTGGAGAAGGGCTGCATTGTGCCGGTTCGCATAACATGTCATCAGGCACTATGTGACTTGCATGCCTATTTTCAGGTATGGAGACTGCAGGTGGGCCAGTAGGTCATGGGGAATAAGCACCACCACATTGGGCAGGTGGTGGCCTTACACCTGGGCAATATGCCTTGTCCTGTGAAGGCAAAGTCATGTTGAAGGAGGGCAAAGCGTAAAAACGTACAATGCATAATTCAGCCCATGAAGGATGAGTGGGAGGTGGTATGGGTGGTGGTGGTTCAGTCTGAGGTAAGGAACATGCAATGCCTGGCAGTTGACAAAATATGTCAGTTGAGGAATGATTGAGAAATGGGTGCTTACTGGACATTGGTGAGTATGAGTTGGCTCATCTGTGTGGTTAGGGAGTGAGATCTTGCTCAACTTCTGGTCAAAGATGGGAAGCAATCCTTGAGCTGATGGTAGCCATCATGAGGGTCATCACAAAACATGAACCAAGCTATATAATCATGATCTGAAGATCAAGAAAAGTGATAAAAAATTAAGAAAGGAGATCAAAAGTGTGATGATCCAAGAAACAGTTAACATAAAAGCTGCAGTACAGATCCAAAGAATTATCATGTGTTGTATGATCAGGAACATACTTGCCACCAAAAATTGGCAGAAGGTGGACATTGTGAACAATACTTTCAACAGTAATGATGGCCAGGTGCTTCCCACCATCCTCAAGGAAGGAGGGGGAGACCATCCACATTCCTGTCAGCTTGTCTGGCCCATCTGTAACATGGTTGAACCAGTGTATAAGTGTGCAGGAGTATATCTTAGCATTTGTGTATACAAATGAAAAGAAACAGAGTACCTGCACTACCTCCATGCTAAGCATGCCATTGAAGAAAGCATCTATGCTAACAAGCATGCAGTCATATTGTGGTGCCGTGCTGTGCCAGGATGGGCTTGCATGGATATGCTCTTGATGGAGCCCATTGACCCCACTAGGGTTGCTTGGAGCCATGAATGTAACAGCAGCAGAGTGGAAAACCTTCACTTTTAATGGATCCAGAAGTTGAGTACAGCAAAGAGTAGAAGTGAACAGCGAGTTGTCATTGAGTTGTTGTGACAGAAGCTGCCCAAGAAGGTTGGACAGGTTTGGAATTCTGAGCTCAATGGAGAGGCCAGAAATAGTTTTTGTGTGGCCACAAGCTCAAAGTAAGTGAGATGAGCCCAAATGTTTGTAAACAAATAAAGCAAGCTCACTAACTGTCTGAGCAAGCTTCACATCTGAATGTGCCAGTCCAAGGGATTCATGTACTATACCAGTGGCTTCATCTTCATCTGGTTCCACATTGTCCTGTTGTACAAAGGGCTGAGCAGGTAAGGTAGGGGCAGCTGTAAAGTCCAATGTTAGTTATTAGATAAAAGAAGGATGGCGATCATCAACAGTATGTACCATGTGGTGTGAAAGATACTGGTGTTAACATACCATGTGCCTCAAAGTTGGCACAAGCAGTGGCCAGTTGTGACAGGCACTGATTTGTCTGTAAGATTTGTCCAAGGGCATTGTTCTTGCTTGAGTGGTGCCAGGGTTTTTTGATGGCAATGATATGCTTTGATTCAGTTATGGATGTGGATACACCATTTGGAGCTCCAAAAATCCAAATCATTGCTTTGTAATGAATGAGAGAGTGCTGGTGAGGGAGGGAGAAATCGTTACAAACACCAACCTCCTGGAAGATTTCATGATATTGATGGAAATGAGTGAGCATATATCTTAGGTCATGAAGGGATTTCTCGTCAATAACATTGTGACAGACAATATAACAGAATTCAAGGAAGGTGTGAATTGCTTGCACCATATCATCTGGGACATGTCCTTCAATAGTGGGTAGGTAGATCTATTGCCTTGAACATCAGTAGGTAGCAAATGTTAGACAAGCTTACCTTCATCAGTGCCTTCGAATTGTTCCCAGTCCACTGAGTAAAACCACAGTCATCTGGAAATCGTCATAATCCAGGAAAGGGAGGGACAACAGAGATGCTGGAAGAACATTGCAAAAATGATTTATGTTTAGACAAAAACTTGAACAGCCTGGGGAAAGGACTTACTGGTGATCAATATCAGCCAATCATTCTTTCATGCCAGCTTTCCCATATCTATGCTCCAAAAATCTTGTGACCCAATCAACAAGGTGATCCTTGAATGTTCCCTTCACCAGCTGATGAAGGATATCCAGTGCAATAAGTTGGTAGATATCGGCACAAGGAAAATGATGCATGAATAACTGTAACATAATTGTCAATGGAGTAAAGCAGAAAAAAGAAATTGACATCACTATGATGTCAACATCAGAGCCCCAATCCTCCCATGCTACAGCAGGGGTAGTTTCCTCGGCAATCGCATCCATCAATTTGGTACTTCATGGTAGCCCACCTGCATCAAGGTCACTAGGAAATGCAATGCATTTAAAATAAGGGAATATCTATCAGTTTGAATTTGAGAGGAGTAGGATGGAGATGCAAGAGAGGAGGCAAGTGGAGACTTAGACTCACCTTCCACACTAATTCTGAACGATGCCAGATATTAAAACCTGTTTGGGATAATCCACAATATAAGGGCCGATTCCAAAAATAATGCACTGATATTGATTGTCAGAGCATCAAAGTAACCGAGGTCCCATCATCACAGGCCTGAGTGATGCAAGTATTCATGACATAGCAACATGAAATAGTTGCTTCTTGAACTGTCAAAATCCAAGGTCATCATATTTCTTTGCAGCTGTATGTAAGATTCAATGGTAATAATCAAAGGTGAGGAACAAGTCTACACACCTTTTGAAATGACCAGAAATGCCAACAACTCAATGCCATTTCCATGTGCTTGTCGGGTGTTATTGTGAAGGTTCCCAATTGACATATACACTGGCCAATATTCTTGCTGGCCAATTCCCACTGTGACAGTTGTTTTGTTGCTGCCTAAAATAATGGGAACAAAGGTTGCCCCATGTGTGTTTTCATCCCGAGAAATCTCATCCTGTTTGGGAATTAATGTTAAGTAGACAAAGAAGGCAAACGACTTACTGCTTGTGTCCATGCCCAGTCACCTGACATCAGGTGTTTGTACCAGTGAGAATTGTCAACTTGCATGAAGTCCCAGTAAGGGACATAGTCAACATGACCATTGAATTCAGGGTTGGATAACATATCTTGTGCGAGGTGATCAGGAGACTGATAGAAGAATTCATAGGTCTTGGTCATCCAGGATGGGACAGTTCCTGCTGGGCATTCTCCATTGTATCACAACTTGAAGCTACTCCACATGACATCACCTAGTGGGGTTGCATCAATAGTCACATAAAGATCCTTGTGGTCAATATATGGAGGGTGTTCTCCTGCAGGATCCTTGCTGAGGGAATGACCCCAAAGGTCACAGAGCTCATCGATGTTACCTGTCAAAAGTTTGGCATGCTTAAAGAGGAGTTCAGCAACTTGGAACTGAAGACAATCTCCATAGGGATCCCAATCATCTGGGCTCTTTTCAGGAGGAGGAGTGGGCATATGCAGATCAATCACAGTCCCATTCAAATCATAGGTTTCAGCTGAGATATTATCAGTCCACAGCAATACTGGTTAATAAAATTTGACTTGGTGCTCACCTGTGAGTTTGTTGTGATAATCTTGCAAAATGCCAGGTGCTGGCTGAATAGCCAGTCAGTTCAGAATTGACTGTGAAGACAGCCAGGAACCAGTCATGCTTGGGCCTGGGGGGAAGTCAAAGGTGAATCTGTGTATTGACAACTGATGGTGCTTCAGTCCCACCAGTGTTTTGAACCACTGGCAACAGTTGGCATGTGGACATGGGATTTGGCAGGCAGTAAATGACTGCTGGGATGGCATGTCCAAGTCAATGCTGAAGGACTTGTACAGAGGGGATTAGCTGAATTGACCATGCTGTCATCCCATTGACATTTTTAACCACAGGCAGTGATCAGGGCTTCAGCAGAAAATAAATTCTCACCAGGATACCAGTGATATGATGCACCAATTATTCAGCTGAGGCATGACACCTTGAGGCCATGAGGATGGATCAAGAGGCAATTGCAGGGCTGCACAGCCATGAAGGTTTGTCAGGAAGTGACCTAGACAATTTAGTTTACATACATACTTTTTTTCCCCATTCACACAACCCACATCCTTGCTCACCACCATTCAAATGTCCTGCCCTACCACTTGTGCTAAAAATGCCAGTCAGCATCCTGGCCACATCATACTTGAAAGCATGCAAAAGCAACATACCTCAGAGCAGAAACAGGCTGATGATCAGCATGCTGAACAGCAGCATCTCGAGAATGTGGCTACACAAGAATGAGGCATCAAATGACTTGCCAGTATAATGGATCAGTTAGTGCAATGCAAGGAGCATGCTCTTACCAGTCCACAACCATGGCTGCAACCACGCATTGTCCACAAGGCCTCTGCATCATCAGTTGGACTCAAGGATGCCTCGCATGGGAGTGGAGACCACTCACAAACTGGAGCTGTGGTTTATGACAGCAACCAGGAAATGAGGCCATTAGAGGAAGGGAGCAGGGGTAGGGTGAATCAAGTTGAGGATGAATCCTGGGATGACAATGAAAGCCTGCTTCCTGATGATATGTGATGTAAGTTTGTGCAACACACCATCCATGAGACTGACTCACTATCATGATTATCTAGATTGCAGCCAGTTGGCTGATCAGATGTTATTAGGTGCAGCAAATCATACCTTAGTTAGTTCTGATGAGACTTACTCAGATTCCAGATGCTGAGAGTGACCAGCTTGCTGGTGATGTATCAGGTAAGCACATCACACACCTACCTCATGGCCCTACGACATGCTGACATGACATTGATGAACAGATAATTTGAATGCCAGCTATCAAGAGCCTGGGAGCATTGCCAGCCAGAAGCAGAAGCAAGTGTCTGCCAATGCTGTGTAAATACTTCTTCTCCTTACTTTGATGGTTCTACTCACTGAGTGTTATGCTTGGTCCGGGTAGGAACGAGCATAGGCTCAAAGAACTAATGGAGGGTCAAGGTTCAAGGGGTTCGGTCAAGGGATGCTTGCCGATGGATCAAAGGAGTCGTCCGACAATGAGTCGACGAGAGGTTCAAGAGGTTGTCCGATGATGGGTCAACGAAGGGTTCAAGGAGTCGTCCAATGATGAGTCGACGAAGGGGTTCAAGGAGTCGTTCGACGATTAGTCGATGAGAGGTTCAAAGAGTTGTCCGACGAAGAGTCGACGAGAGAGTCAAGGTGGTCAAGGTAGAATTGAGCAGGACTAAGCTGGGGTTACATCGAGTAAGACAATGGCTTTAAGTACTGCGAAGAATAGAAGGTAATGGAAGGTCATGGAAGGTTAGTGACTAAGTGAAGTGAAGATAGAACCTTCCACAGGAAATAGAAGCATAGATAACAAGGATAGAAGGCGGAAATGAAAGGTGTGCGACGAACATGTTGCATGTTCTAGAACACTCTAAAGAAGGTAAAAGATACCGGGTCGGGCTGGTCTATTGTAATGAAGAGTAACGAAGAAAAGAAGTGAAAGTGAATTGTAACATTACCCCCAGAGTACATTCGAAATCACTATGAAGAATAAAATCAAAAGAAAAATCAGAAATCCATGCACCTATCTCCACCAGGGGAACCGGTCATGTTAGCATAGGCAGAGTTGTTGTATCCCGGATCATTGTTGTTCAGGTCAAGATCAGTGAGTTCGAGATCAGGAGAGGGACGATGATGATGTTGACGAGGGTGGGGGGTTCTGCGATGATGGGATGAAGGGGGAGGGATCGGTCTAGGAGCAGAGCCAGAGCCAGAGGATGGAGAGTTGGAGAGTTGGTTAACGAGGGGTTGGGATGGACCAGAACGTCCAGAACGCATGGAAGAAGCAGAGGAGGAGGAGGAATTCACAGGGTTAAGGGTACGAGGACGTGGGCGACGAGGACAGCAATGTTGGGTGTGGCCAGGACGATGGCGGGCACAATGGGGGCAGATGTAATAAGGGCAGTTGATACAGATATGAGAGAGTCGGTGGCAGTGGAAGCAGGCCCGACTGTAAAGGTAGTGATTGGGGGAGAGGGGTACATTACATTGTCCATCCCAACTGACTTCAGCTCATTCCATGATGGCAAGTTCCTCAAGGGTGAGGGGTTCCTCGGAAGCTTCTGGGGAAGGGTTCTGGTGAAGATGTTGGCGTTCATCAAGCTCTCGAGTGTATCATAGAACGTCCTTAGTGAGTTTGTCCATCTCTAGCTGATGCATGGCGGACAGGACAAGGTTGGTAAGCTCGACGCGGGTTTCGTGGAGGGTGGCGACGTGTTCCGTGGGGTAGTCCAACATCTGGTTGGCGAGTGGGTAGAGGTTATGGATTTCTTGGAAAAGAAGAAGGAGGGTATCGAGGGGAGAGAACAGTTCTAAATGAGCATGAAGGGGGGTAAGAAGGTGGGGGGTTTCGAGTAGTAGCATAAGAGAGGATTGTTCAGTGATAGGGAAAGGATCAGGGCGGATACGTTGGGCATAAAGAGGTAACTCGACGGAGACGACAGGGTTAGGATCGAGAGGAGGGAGACGTAGAGGAGGGGACGTAGACCTGTGAATGCCCGGGTTGTAATTAGTCGAATCAAGGCCTTGGATACAGTAGAGCAAAGGGGTGGTCCAGCCAGTGGTAGCAGTGGTGGGGAAAGGGGATCTAGCAGGAGTGGACATGTTTGTGTTTCGTAGGTAGTGGAAGGGATGAGGGAGGGAAGACGTGAGGGTGAAGGGTTTTATACTCAGACAAGATTTCCTTGGCGTGGTTAAACTCTGATTCAGGTAACCAGGAGTCTTCTTCGGCCGAATATCCCTTCCAGCGGACTAGGAATTTTCGGTTGTTCAGGGATCCATGATGTCGGATGATCTTTTCCATTTCGTACTCCTCTTCTCCATTGATAAGGTCAGGTGGAGGAGAAGGGAAGTTCAGTCCATGTACGTCGTTTTCGCAATAGGGCGATAACAAGGATGCATGGAAGACCAGGTGTATTTTCCACGTTTGTGGGAGGCGGAGTTTATACATGAGGGAAGAGAGGACCTGAGTAATGGTAAATGGTCCTTCTCGCTTGGAAGCAAATTTCAGGTGGGAGATAAGGCATTTCAAGTTATGGGCTTCTAGCCAAACCTTGTCACCTTTACAGAAGGGAGTGAATTTCCCATGGAAACAGGATTTCATAACTTGTCTGGCAAGTTCGTGGGCCGCCAGGGCTTCATCTCGAGCTGCGGAGAGGAGTTTCAGTCATTCTTTGACTGCAGGGAGGTTGGTTTTGGCAATGATAGTGGGAAGAGGACGAGGTTCAAATCCCATCATGAGGAAGAATGGTGATTTGTTGGTGATGGAGTGAGGGCGGTGATTGTGGGCAAATTCGGCATGGGAGATGAGGTCAGACCATGTGGAGGGGGAATTGCTGCAAAAGATCTGAAGATAGGTTTCCACTTCTTGGTTTACCCGTTCAGTTTCTCCGTCGGACTGAGGGTGGTAAGCCGTGGAGAGGGAGAGGTTGTATCTGAGGAGGCATCCAAGTTCTTTTGTGAAGGAGGAGGCGAACTGGAGTCCACAATCCGAGATGATCTTATCATAAAGGCTGAACCGAGTATAAACCTTGTGGAAAAAGAGGGAGGCGATTCCCTTGGCGGAGACAGATTTCTTCGTAGGGCAGAGAATCACCCCCTTAGTAAGCCCATGGTCGACCATGACCAAAAGACTATCGAAGCTGTCAGAGACAGGGAGGTCCGTGATGAGGTCACAGGAAATCTGTCGGAAGGGAACGGTAGAAGAGGAAGCAATGGGGAAGAGGGGAGGGGTGGTGGGATGGGTGTTCGCCTTGGAGGATTGACAGAGGGCGCAGCCTTCGACGTACTTTTGCACGAACTGAGCAAGACCGGGCCACCAGAATTCTGCAGCGACGAGTTGACGAGTTTTAAGATATCCGGGGTGGCCCACAGTGGTGTGATCGTGGTGTCGTTCAACGATGGAGCAGCGGAGGTCGGGGGGAACATAGATACATCCTTGAAAAGTGAGAATGCCAGCATCGTATTGCCAATCAGAGAGACGTGAACAGAATCGAGCAGGGACGTCGCCGGTGGTAGTGCGCAGTGCTTCTAGGACAAGGGGGTCAGAAGCGGAGGAAGTGGCCAGCTTGGTTTGGAGGGAGGTGTCGATGAGGTTAACAAAGAGAGTATCAGGAAGGAGGGTCACATTGTCGTTATCCTCATCTGCCAATGGGAGAAGATCTGGGCGACAGGAGAGGGCATTGGGTGCGGCAAGAGAAGTTCCAGGGACATGGGTCAAATGGAGGTCAAAGTCCGAGATGTCAAGTAACCAGTGAGCCTGTCGTCGGTTGAGTTTCTGGGGTTGGCGGAAGTATGTGAGGTTTTTGTGATCTGTGAAGACTTCAACAGGGAAGGGAGATCCTTGGAGATAGTGGCGCCAGGTTTTGAGGCCACGAATGACGGCGAGGAGTTCTCTGTCGTAGATATCATAGTTTTGTTCGGCGGGGGAGAAGGACTGAGAGAGGTAGGAACAGGGATGCCATTCTCCATTGGCATCAGTTTGGAGGAGGACTCCACCAGAGGCATACTTAGAGGCATCGGTGGCAATGGCGAAGGGGTGAGCAGGGTCAGGGAGGTGGAGGATCGGTTGACTGAGAAACAGTCGTTTGAGTTCGTTGAAGGATTGTTGACAGCTGGGAGACCAGTCCCAGGGTTGGTTCTTCTTTGTGAGGTCGAGGAGGGGGCGTGCGACGTTCGAGTAATTGGGGATGAAGTGTCGGTAGAAGTTGGCAAATCCAAGGAAGGATCGGACATCTTTGACTTTGGCCGGGGTTGGCCATTCACAAATGCCATCTAGTTTCACTGGGTCCATGGTGAGCTCATCGGGGTGTACGATCATGCCAAGGTATTCGACCTCATTGGTAGTGAACGTGCATTTCTCGAGTTTGAGGTGAAGGTCCAACTTGGTCATGCATTGAAGTACACGTTTGGTTCACTCCTCGTGGGTTTTGGTGTCAGGGGAGAAGATGAGAAGGTCGTCCATGTAGATGACAAGCCATCCTTCTGCGATCATATCACAGAAGGAGTTGTTCATGAAACGTTGGAAGGTGGTGGGGGAGTTACAAAGACCAAAGAACATGACCGTCGGTTCGAACAGTCCTTTGTGGGTGATGAAGGCTGCTTTCCATTGGTGACCATCCTTGATGCGAACATTGTTGTATCCCCAACGAACATTGAACTTGGTAAAGGTCTTGGCACCTTTAAGTTTGTCGACGAGGTCGGAGATGAGGGGAAGGGGATAGGCATCGCAGATGGTGTGTTCGTTGACGTAGCGATAGTCTTGGCAGGGTCGAAGGCCACCGTCTTTCTTTTTAATGAAGAAGAAGGGGGAGGCTTGGGGTGAGTTGGAGGGACGAATCTTCCCTGCCTTGAGGTTCTCATCGAGAAATGCATCGGTAGCGGCTTTTTCGTCAGGGGAGAGAGGGTAGATCTTGCCGACTTTCGGGGTGAAGGAGTCGTCGAGATTAATCTCGTGGTCATAGGGTCGGCTAGGAGGGACATGGTCGGTTGCTTCTTTTGAGAAGACAGAGGCAAAGGACAAGTATTCAGGGGGGAGGGTTGCTTTTGGTTTGGCCTTCTCAGCAGCCATAGCTAGTTCGGTTGCCATAGTAATCTTGGCAATGGTGGCAGAGGGAATAAATCAAGATCCGCAGCGCATGATTCGATTGATGACTCGGTTGTCATTAGCTTGTTGGAGGTATCAAGCTTCGGTGTCCTTCTTCATGTAATCATAGAGACGTCCATCCCAGACGGAGTCAACTTGTACATGTCGAGGTGGGTGAGGGGTTGGTGTCGAGGGAGTAGGAGTCAGTTTGGTATGGTTGTAATAAATCTCCTGGGATTGATCAGAGTCAAGGGAAATGGATAGTTCTCGCTTGATCCAGTCGATGGTGGGGTTGACTTTCCTAAGCCAGGGAAGTCCAAGGATTACGTTCTCTTTTCCACAGTTGAGGATGTAGAATGTGACGTGGTGCATGAGTTGTTCGATGCGGACATAGAGCGTGGTGGAAAAACAGATAAGACCGTTCTTGTTCGAGGATTGGTCAACGTTTTTGACGGCGATGGGGGTGGGGAGTTGTTCTTTTGGGAGACAATGTTTTTGAACAAAGTCCCAATCGATGCAAGAGATTTGTGCTCCTGAGTCAACGAGAGCATGAGTTCCAACGGCTTTTAGGTGTGAGGGTTCAACAATTTCAATGGGAATTTGCATAGACTGCTTGGTAATCAACGATACAAGTACAGGAGCGCACGTAAAAGAGGGAGAGCCTTGCGTTGGGGAAGGTCTCTGTTTTAAAAATCCTCATTGGAGGGTACAAAGGAGATCCTTGCTACGGTTTCTTCTTCGTCATCGTCCTCGACTTCTACTAGTCTTGGGACTTCTTCGACTTTCCTAACCTTCCTTTCTCCAGTCTTCTTTGGCTGGGAAGGGAAGTTCGGACATTCGCTAGAGAGATGTCCAGGTTTTCGGCAGCGGAAACAGAGTCCTTTAGCGATACAGCGTTTTCACTCTTCTGGTGTTAACTTTGATACTTTGATGGCATCAACGTCCATGGTGTCAGGGTCTTTCTGGGGGCGGGAGGAGGAGGCGGAGAACAAGTGATAGGAGGAGGAGGTGGTCTTGCCTCGTTTTGCCATATCGTTGGCTCTTCCCCATTGGGTAAGGAAGTGAGTGGATTTGGCGTACCATTTGTTGATTTTGGTGGGGATGGTGTTCATAGACATGATGCAACACATGAGTTTGGTGTAGATGCCAGTGGAGAAGTATCTGATGAGGATGTTTTGATCAGTGATCCCACAGATCTGGATGTGGTTCCGGAATTCGGAGATATACTTGGTGAGATTGGCGAGAGAGGGTTTTCCTTCCATCTTGGTGGATGAGAGCCAGGTGATGGAGAGGGCGACGGTGTTCTTGTGTTCGAAGGCAGTGTTGAATTCAGTAATAAAGTCTGCATAAGTACTGAAACCTTTGTTTCCACTAAGAGCGGCTTTTCAGAAGGAGGAGGCCCAGGTAAGGGCAGCTCCCTTAGTCATATATGAGAGGGCGAAGGCTATCTTCTTGGCGTCGGTGGTATAGACTTCTTCATTGACAAGGAGGTAGGTTTGGACAGAGTCCAACCAGATCGTGGCTTTGGCGTAATCGCCATCAAAGTTTTCGGGGGCACCGATGTGGAGTTCGATGGGTTTAGAGGTCATGGTGGGACGAGGAGGTTGTGGGGGGAGGAAGGGGGGAAGTGGGTGTGAGGGAACGAACTGACGAGGGGGAATGGGAGCGGAGGATGGGGGAGGAAGGAGGAGGGGTCTAGTTACAGTAGGAGTGGGGAGGGGGGGAGTTGGTTCCCGAGGAGAGACATCAGGGGCAGGAGCGAAGGTTTCTTCGTCCAAGGTTTCAGTGGAGGGGGGAGATTCAGAGGGGACTCGATAAGAGTGACATAGTGCCCATTCAAGGGCTCCTGGGGTTCGAGGGGAGGAAATGGTGAGAGACTACAATGATGGTAGCTTGAAAAGAGGAGCTTAGTCCTTTTGTTATGCTTGGTCTGGGTAGGAACGAGTGTAGGCTCAAAGAACTAATGGAAGGTCAAGGTTCAAGGGGTTCAGTCAAGGGATGCTTGCTGATGGATCAAAGGAGTCGTCCGATGATGAGTCGACGAGAGGTTCAAGAGGTCATCCGACGATGGGTCGACGAGAGGTTCAAGAGGTTGTCCGACGATGGGTCGACGAAGGGTTCAAGGAGTCGTCCGATGATGAGTCAACGAAGGGGTTCAAGGAGTCGTTTGACGATTAGTCAACAAGAGGTTCAAAGAGTCATCCAACAAAGAGTCGACGAGAGAGTCAAGGTGGTCAAGGTAGAATTGAGCAGGACTAAGCTGGGGTTACATCAAGTAAGATGATGGCTTTAAGTACTGCGAAGAATAGAAGGTAATGGAAGGTCATGGAAGGTTAGTGACTAAATGAAGTGAAGATAGAACCTTCCACAGGAAATAGAAGCATAGATAACAAGGATAGAAGGCGGAAATGAAAGGTGTGCGACGAACACGTTGCATGTTCTAGAGCACTCTAAAGAAGGTAAAAGATACTGGGTCGGGCCAGTCTATTGTAATGAAGAGTAACGAAGAAAAGAAGTGAAAGTGAATTGTAACACTGAGACCATTTTATTCTACTGGGACTTGCTCAACAACTTCTACCAACAAAGTATCAAGGATGACATCAGTGGCATCAAGAAAATTGAGGATTGGGCTGACAGAATTAGCTCTGCAAAACCACTCCACACACTCATCTCTCAGCATTCACATGGCCATGGTCATGGTCATTGCCAAGGCTCTCAACATAGCTGCACCACCTCCAACACTATGAACTCCCATCTACATGCCCCCAGGGGGAGTCCAGTGAGCACCCCTTCTGATTCCCATGCATCCACACCCTATAACAATCCTGGCCTGAGTGCTGGTGGTTCAAATGCTGCATCTATCTCTTACATCAACAGTCTCAATGAGGAGGACCCACAACCCCCCTGTCTACTCAATCCTGATCACACCACAAGCAAGCAGTGGTGAGTTGCCAGAATCTTCCTTACAACATGACTGATCTGTCTTGTTTGTGCAGCTGATTGATGTTGTCAGTGACTCTGAGCCAGATGGGGACAAGGAGCATCAACACCAAAAACCTGAGATGGAAACTGCCAGCAACCCAGCCTTGGTTAGTGGCTTGTTGATCGTCCATCCCACTAACTTGCTCATTGCTATAGCCTCTTTCTGTCCCCCCACCTTCCAAATGTGCATGAGTGTCTCAATGTCAGGGCAGTGGTGCTAACAAGAAATATATTAATACTGACCTCCCAGCTGGTGCAACAAACAACAATATGTGGCGATGTTTCTTTATCTTGATTGTGGCACACCTGGCCAGCTCTTATGAAAATGCCTGGAGCATTCCTGATGATAGCCTTCTGGCCATACTGCCAAAGATATGGGAGGTTGTGTACAAGAACACCATCCCACACACCATTGTCGTTGGAGGGCCCATCTACTGTATTGTAAGTCTCTACATTTAATTTGTGTTGTTAGATATATTAATGAATCAAAATTTTAACAATAGTCGAAACAATCACTCAGCAACTGGTGAAGTGGATTTGCCTCTGCTGCTGTGGCAATCATTGCAGCTTTCTTTGCAGGTAATCCTGAGTTTGCAAACGAGGAAAAATGGCAGGCCTTCACAGAAGCCATGCTTGTCAAGAACTGGTTCCTATTCTCCAACAATAAGGGGCTTGACAATAAGGTCAGTCATTCTCATTAGCATCTCATATTAACTTGATTTACCACATGCATCAGGCTTGGTTGGGACTTTGGCAGTCCCTGTGTTGAATGGACTCTATGTTACATACATAGTAATTAGCTCACACACATTATGTATTTAGCTTCAGACTCAGCAGAGCTGAGTTCTAATTGATTCTTTACTCAATACCACCAACACCCATTGTAAGTTACTCAACCCAACCAACCAAAGGTATGTGAGAGACCTTCCCATGTATGTAACACACGTACTCACAACAGGTTATGAGCCCCGAGCAGGCAGGCTAGTGTTTCACGCAACCCTCCCCACTCTCTCATCCTTACCTGACCATTGGTTGGTGTGGACTTAGTTCTGCCCACCATTTGGGTGCCTTCGGGGTGTGGATTAAGTTCCACCCCCGAATGGTGAACGATAGAGCCGTTTGTGCAGATTCAGTTCCACCGAACGCTTTGCAAAGTGAAAGCCATGCAGAGCAGCTGCTCTCCATCTCAAAACAAGGGGAGACTATGTCCCCCGAGTTTTTGGGCTCTGGACGTTCAGCGACGCGGTCCCAACCCGTCCCTTTTACTCATCATCTAAGGTACCCAAGCTAACATCTAACCCTCGCCAGATCAACACCATGTCTTCCACCTCCCTCTCCACCATCGTCAAGCTCAATGGCACGAACTACCGTGCCTGGCAGTCCCAGATGGATGACTACCTTCATTCCATTGGGGTCTACTCCCGCATCATGAAGCTCTGACCCTCAGTTCCTGTCACAACTGTAGAGATCGTAGACAGCAATGGTCAAGTAACCCAAGCTGCCTATACGCCTCTGGCCGACGAAGTTCATCACGCCGAGGAAAAGCAGGAGGACTAGGACAAGGACGACGACAAGGTCACTGGTGCAATCGCACTCACCTGCAAACACCATGTTCGTGAGTGCAGCATTGACTTCAGCGACCATGCTGAAAACATACTCATCAAACTTGAGAAACGTTTCGACAATCCAACTGTCTCCTCCACCATTATGGAGTTCAAGGCCCTTATGGGTCTCACCATCCCCGACAACAATTCGCCCATGTCAAGCTTTTCAAAGCTCGACACCCTCTTCTCCCAGCTATCTGACTTTGGGTACCTGGTTGACAACAAGATAAAGTCATTAATTGTGATCACAAAGATCCCCAAGTATGCCGACCATGTCGCCGCCGCAATCGCCACTGCCAAGCCCGAGACCAACTTGGCAGGCGTAGTTGTCAAGACAGTCCCCACCGTCGACGAAATCTCCCAACAAGTTGAAGTGTCATGGCTGTTGAACAGACTCTATGTTACATACATAGTAATTAGTTCACACACATCATGTATTTAAGTTCGGACTCAGCAGAGCTGAGTCTTAATCGATTCTTTACTCAATACCACCACCACCTGTTGTAAGTTACTCAACTTAACCAACCAAAGGTATGTGAGAGACCTTCCCGTGTATGTAACACGCGTACTCGCAACAGGTTATGAGCCCCAAGCAGGCAGGCTAGCGTTTCATGCAACCCTCCCCACTCTCTCATCCTTACCTGACAGTTGGTCGGTGCGGATTCGTTTCCGCCTGCCATTCGGGTGCCTTCGGGGTGCGGATTAAGTTCCACCCCTGAATGGTGAACGTTCAAGCCGTCTGTGCGGATTAAGTTCCACCAGACGCTCTGCAAAGCGAAAGCTGCGCAGAGCAGCCGCTCTCCATCTCAAAACAAGGGGAGACTATGTCCCCCGAAGTTTTTGGGCTCTGGACGTTCAGCGACGCGGTTTCATCCCGTCCCTTTCACTTTTAGTTTAAGGTACCCATGCTAACATCTATCCCGGCCAGATCTTCCAAATGTCTTCCTCCTCCCTCACCACCATCATAAAGCTCAACGGCACCAACTACCGTGCCTGGCAGTCTCAGATGGACGACTACCTTTGCTCCATTGGGGTATACTCCCGCATCATGAAGCTCCAACCCTCCGTCCCCATTGCGACTGCAGAGTTAAAAGACTCCAACGGCCATGTCACCCAAGTGGCCTATACGCTGCCTGCTGACGAAGTCTGTCATGCTGAGGAAAAGCAGGAGGACTGGGACAAGGACGACAACAAAGCCACTGGCGCCATCGCACTCACTTGCGAACGACATGTTCGCGAGTGCGGCATTGACTTTGGCGATCATGCCGAGAATATACTCATTGAACTCGAAAAGAGGTTCGACAACTCCACCGTCTCCTCCGCGATTACGGAGTTTAAAACCCTCATGGGCCTCCAAATCCCTGACAACAACTCGCTGGTGTCAACCTTCTCAAAGCTCAACACACTCTTCTCTTGACTCTCCGACTTCGGATACCCGGTCGATGATAAAATAAAATCATTGATTGTAATCTCAAAGATCCCGAAGTACGCCGACCATGTCACCGCCGCCATCGCCGCCGCCAAGCCTGAGACGAACTCGGCTGGCGTTGTTGTCAAGACGGTTCCAACTGTCGAAGAAATATCTCGACAAGTTGAAGTGTTGTGGCAAACGTACGTGCAACGCCGCCCCGCAAAGGACTCCCAGCCTCAACAGGCCAACAAAGTCAGCGCTGTCAAATGGCAGCAGGGGGAACCGCAATTCTCCCAGCAGCAACAAACGCAGCAAGGTGGTTCCTCCTCTAAGGGGAATAACCAGAAAGCGCAGAAGGGCAACCGCTCTGAAAAGGGCAAAGAAAAACACAAAGAAAAGAAGAAAACCCGAAAGGAAAAGAAGCAGGCAGAGGCTGCTCAAGCCTCGGCCTCCTTCGCCTTCTCCTCCGCTGCCATCATCACCCCTGCCACCACCTCCTTCACATCACCTGTCCCTGACCCCTGCCGCAACGCGCATACATCCAGCGCGACCCACTACGGGCCACCAGCGTTTCCCCTCACCAAGGAAACCGTATCACTCGCACGACACCTCGAGGTCCCCGCGACCTCATCCACCATCCACAACCTCGAACTGGTTGTAAACCGCCGCTCCAAGCATGCCCGTATGGAGCAATCTCTCTCCGACCGACTCGCCGCCCTGCTTTCCCAATGGATCGCAGACCTTCCACTCGCCAGAACTACTGGCATAATGGAGGTCGACGAGGACGTCGTAAGTCTAGGTGATGACGCCTATGACGAGTACATCGAGGATTTCTTTATGGAATCCACATCACAGTGCATACACCATTCCTCATCTACATCAGGTACTGACGTGCAATTAAATTTGCCGCAGGTAAATCATATATACACATTCCCTGTAGTAGATAGTTCCAATAAATCTGCTACACATGAATTCACACAGTGTGACACATGCAGTAAGGACAGCAAAGGAAAGGAAAAAGCGCATAACCATAAGGTCCCATTGGACATGTGGCTGCTCGACTCAGGAGCTTCGGCTCACTTTTCACCTGATCGCTCTGACTTTGTTGAGTATCAGAAGTTTGATCAGCCCCAATGGGCTTCCACCGCCAACGGCCAATCACCTATCGTAGGTAGAGGTACCATTTTGCTAAAATTTGGCAATCATATATGCCACCTATCACCTGTCATGCACATGCCTTCATGTGCAGTCCGACTAGTGTCAATGGGCACCCTCCTGCAGAACACCTGCCTCACGCTTCGTGCCAGGCCTGGATATCTTACTATCTGGGACCAGTGCTTCAAGGAAGCTTATTTGGAGTTCCACAGTCATGGTGGACAAACCATGTATTGGCTTCGTGCCAAACCAATTTTCCCCGACAACGCGCCCTCTAACATGTCATCACTTGCCTCTGAGATTGAATATGAACTCATGCACCAACGTCTTGGACATTTGTCCCCCGATGTCATCAGGCACGCTAAAAAGCACCTGAAGGGTTTTCCTGATATAAAAATCCCATCGAAAACCGGCCTTTGTCAGGGGTGTCAACTTGGCAAACAGCCAAATCGTCCATTTCCTCTTAGCGAGATGTGGGCAACCGCTCCCTTTGAGTTAATCCATTCAGACTTAAAGTCCTTCGAGGTAGCGTCTTACTCTAAATATAAGTACGTGGTCATCTTTTATGATGATTTCACCTCCATGGCCTGGACCACCTTAATAAGGTCCAAGGATCAAACACTCTGTGCAACCAAACAATGGTTTGCATTTGTCTGGAATCAGTACAACACTGTGATAAAACACTGGCGATCTGATGCAGGAGGTGAATACACCTCTGGCACCTTCCGAGATTTTCTAAAGGATAACGGAGTGAATATCCAACAGTCCGCCCCATATGCACACCAGCAGAACGGGCGTGCGGAACACTTAATCTGTACATTAATGGACAAGGCACAGGCAATGCGTTTACATGCTTGTCTACCTCCCTCTTACTGGGAATGGGCTCTGCTTCATGCAACCCACGTATATAACCAGACCCCACAGCTTAGGCTAAAATGGGATACCCCCCTGACATTACTTAAGGGGGAGAAACCGTCCGTTGAACACCTTTGGGTATTCGGTTGTGGTGCCTATGTGCACATTCCTGCAGAGCGCCGTGGTGGAAAGCTACAGCCGAGATCACAGCTGATGATCTACCTAGGCGTTGCCCCTGGTAGTACCTCGAACCTTTTGTTCATGTCACCAACGAATACTGTTATTACATCGGCACACATGATCTTTGACGAGACTCTCTTCCCGAGATGTTCTCGATCTGCTCCACACCGCCCCCACATGGGTCCTCCTGAACCAACTCATACACATGATGAGGTCCCAGAGATTCCGGTTCCGGCTCCTGCTGGCTCCGATGAGAGTTCTGAGTCGGAACTTAGTTCTGGCGAAGAATCCAATGCAGATTCAAGGAATTCGCCCTCCCCTTCACCGTCACCGAGCCCGAGCATGTCGAGACCTTCATCTCCATCTCTCGCTCCTCGCACCCGGACACCCAGTCCTGCCCCTCCTCCGGTGACGCCTCCTTCACACCGACCACCTCCTGCCAGTCCCCCGCCTATCCCAAGGCGGAGTGAGTGTCTTCGCAATCCCCCGACATGTCCCGGAAATATTTTCGGTGAACGACATCATCCTTTGCAACAGCTTCGGGACCTAGAGAGTGAGTCACGCTGGAAAGATCTTACCAGCGAAGCTGGCCCGTCCCGAGTTCCGGATTTAGTTCCAGACTCACCTGCAGTCCCTGGTGGACTCCCCCCATCTCCTACTTCTGAGGAAGATGTTGACCATCTCACGCGGGAAGGGGGAGATGCTTTGGTTTCGTACCTTTGCAATCGTGCTATCCTGCACGATTCCGCTTTTGGGACAGCCCCTAATCTACATGAGTGGACCTTCCGCGACATCCTGAAACTTCCCAAATCGGAACAAAAGGATTGGCTTAAAGCCTGTGAGGATCAGCTTCAAATGCTGAAAGACCGAAAAGTCTACGAAGTAGTTCCGCACCCACAACACCGAAAGGTGATTAAAAATCGTTGGGTCTTCGATCAGAAGTCAGACAGTCGTAAAAGAGCCCGCCTGGTAGCCAAAGGCTTTAGCCAGGTTGAAGGGTTAGACTTTGACCAAGTCTTCTCCCCAGTTGTACGATTTGAGACGGTGCGATGTATGTTCGCCCTCTCAGCCCTGGAAGGATGGCATATCTCCAGGCTTGACGTATGCTCTGCATACCTTTATGGTAAACTGGAAGAGGAAATCTATATGGAATTTCCTGAGAGGTTCATGCCTCCCAACCAAAAAGGCAAGGCCCTCCACCTACTGCACGCATTATATGGACTCAAGCAAGCTGGCTTAGCCTGGTGGAAAGCACTTGATGCATCCATGGCGGAACTCGGCTTCAAACAGTTGAAAACCGATGCCGGACTATTCATTTATCGCAAAGGCAAAGATATATGTCTAGCAATAGTCTACGTAGACGATGCCCTCTTCTGCGGCCCAAATAAGATCTTTGTAAACAAGATCAAAGCTGCATTCATGAAGAAGTGGGAATGTCGAGATCTCGGAGAGCCATCCAAATTCCTCCAAATGAACATTCGTCGAGAAGGTCGTAACATTCGAATCGACCAAAAGGATTACCTCGACAAGGTGCTTGAGCGATGCAGCATGACCAATGCCAAATCCGCACCTACCCCTCTCCCACAAGGTTATTACCCTGTGAAGAACGATGCACCGGTCCAACATGAATTACAGACGCGTTTTCAAACCGTGATTGGCTCGTTGCTGTATCTTATGATCGGCACCCGTCCAGACATCGCGTATGCGGTTACCCAACTAGCACGCATGTCAGCCAATCCATCGCAAGAACATCTCGATAGAGCTCTGTATATCTGCCGGTACCTTGTCGGAACCCGGGACTATTCCCTACTCTATAATGGTTCCTCCAGAAAAGGCATTCTTGCCTGTACCAATTCGGATTGGGTGCAGGACGTTAATACCGTGCATTCTCAAACCGGCTTCTATCTCAAGATGGCCGATGGTGTGTTTTTGTGGAATTCACACTTACAAAAAACCACCACCGTCTCTTCCACTGAAGCAGAATATATGGCATTGAGTGATTGCTCACGTCAATGTGTGTGGATCCATGAGATGATGGGTGAACTCGGCTACAAGCTGAAACCTATTCCCATCTGTGGCGACAATCAGGGTAGTTTATTCATAGCGCAAAACCCTGTGACTGAAAAGTGCAACAAACATATTCGTGTGAAGTATCACTTCATTCATGATGCAGTCATGGTCCACAAGCTGGTGGAGCTTTTCTATATCCCCAGGACTGACAATCCCGCTGATATGTTCACGAAGAACCTTGGACGCATCAAGTTCAATGAATTTCGCTCCCAGCTAGGACTGGAGTTTAACTCCAACACTTAAAAAGTACTGCCCTCCGTTTTAATGCTTTATGCATCTACCGTATGCTAAGCAAGGGGGAGTGTTGAACGGACTCTATGTTACATACATAGTAATTAGTTCACACGCATCATGTATTTAAGTTCGGACTCAGCAGAGCTGAGTCTTAATCGATTCTTTACTCGATACCACCACCACCCGTTGTAAGTTACTCAACTTAACCAACCAAAGGTATGTGAGAGACCTTCCTGTGTATGTAACACGCGTACTCGCAACAGTGGCAAACATACGTGCAGCGCCACCCCACCAAGGACTCCTGGCCCCAACAGGCCAACAAAGTCAGCGCCATCAAACGGCAGCAGGGGGAACCCCAGTTCTCCCAACAGCAGCAGCAACAACAACAAGGTGGTTCCTCTTCCAAGGGGAATACCAA
>JBBPLE010000475.1:12332-26642 GCA_038089675.1 Boletales sp. KT-2023b | reverse complement strand
AGATGTGGTATTTTTCTTGCTGACTTTTCTTAGATGTTATATATCTACGTTCCTTGCATGGGCAATCTTCGGAGGTCGGTGCTAGTGACATATGAGACAGGTGGCCACCCATCTAAGAGAGCTGAATACCGTTGTTTGATGATAAGCCTTCTGAGCGCTCCCCCATGTCACCATCATGTATCCGCATAAAGGAATAGGAATATTGGGCGGGTCGTGTCAACGCTACGCGCCGAGATGTACATAGAGAATCCGTTGATCGAGTGGTACGTTCACCGACCTCATCGTTTTCCACAGCGCAAACGCTGCACGGGTATGATCCAATCGTCCAGACGTGTCCACCACATGTTTATAAAACGCGGATGTGATCTCGTTTGTGGCTGCATCGTCCACCGTCCACATGGTCCCGATCACGGAGCGAAACCCGGTAAACTGCATTGCAGCCGCCAGATGGATCACCTCATCCGGACTCTCTTCATCCCCGACGGTCGTGTGACATGCGGACAGGTAGGCAAACTCGGCGTGTTGCAGGTCACAGCGAATGATGCGATGGATGGTGAGACGGGCGTCGTGGAGAGCAAACGCGGACTCGAAAGGGTGTTGCCTGTTCGGGATGCCATGACACGCGAGGTGTACCCACTGGGTCTTGGCGAGTTCCTCCGTGACCCTGGAGATGGACGCTTCCTGATCCTCGATGGACGTAAACGTTGCCAAACCACCGATCTGCTGGCCGATGGTGGCCAGTTCGGTACTGACAGAATGGAGTTGGTTCGTGCCGATCGCATTTGCTTGGCCTATGGCGATGAACTGCTTCCGAGCGGGTTCGGACGTCGGGGGAGTGGGTTGTCTAGCACGAATGAGGGCGCTCAGAGTGGGCGTGTAAGACGAGATGTAGAGATCGGGAAAGTTCTTCTCGTTCACCCTGTATGGGCCAGCAGCGTGCAGCGGCAAGAGAGAGAACTCGGCGGTGGGACACCACCAAACTCGGGATCGAGGAGGATACGTCATGCGGAGGAAATCAGCGATGGGAAAGACGACGCGGTCCCAAAGCGTCCGCAAGAAGATTCTGAGCTCTTTACTAACATCCGCTCTCTTCGCGCGCACGACCAATGCACGAAGGTTTGAGGACAGTTCTCGGACGTACTCTTTCGTCACCGACAGTGGAATATGAGCGGGATCCATGTCAATGGACAAAACGAGCGCATCGCAGCTATATTTGCTCGCATTCATGATAATGACAGGTCCATTGACGGCTGCCCGTCGGAGCTCAGTGAAGGGGGAGGGAAGTAGGAAACAAGAGAGGCCAGGCAACTGACGTATACTGGATACAACGGTTTCCAATTCCAGGTTCAAGCGCCACACTTGATCGTACTGGCTTGCTCCAGGGGAATTGAGAGCGTTACGAATAAGGGTGGTCAGACGTGTGTATTCATCTGCTAACGTCCTTCCCGCGGGCCCAGACGCGATGACATCATCGAGTGGGGAACGCAAGCGGGTAAGCTGGGTCCAAAATACCGCACGGCCTTGTTCAAGTAACTCGACTGCAGTCATAGGGGACTTGTTACGAACAAAAGCTGAGAATGCATCGGTTGCGAGTGATGATGCCGATGCCTTGAGCAGAGTGAGGTGTTGAGGCAGTGATGGAAGAGAAGTGACGTATTGGACAAGCAACCTGAGAGCTGTTTCGTATGCAAGAAGCGTCGTCGAGTCGTAGAACTCTTCGGCCGTGCTAACCCATGCTTTGGTAGCTGATAAATCATTTGAAGTCACTGATTGGGCAACACGCGCGAGTCCGGCATAAAGAGAGAACATCTCTTTTCGGTCCTCTGCCTTCCCTAGCTACGGCAACAAATTTTCAAAGAATGAGGACGACCTTTCATGATCCTAACCAAAGCCACGTACCTGCCTATATCGAGCGCTAAGGTGATCTGCGAGGCGTATCACGGTGTCTGACCGTTCAGGGTGTCCGAGTGGCCTAAGCGCCAAGGCCTCTCTGCCGAGGTCGATGCTCTCATCGAGGTCCTCAATCTTACCAAGGTATTTGTACTCAGAAAATCGATTGCCTGCCAGTTGGTGCAAGGAAAATGGCCGCTCTGGATGTCCTGGTGGCCTGAGAGCAAGCGCCGCTTGGTTGTGAACAATTGCCTCGCTGAGGTCCTCGGCTCTACCAAACTGTTGGTATCGAGTAGAAAGGCACATAGCAAGGATGCACAGAGAGGTAGATCTGTGGGGGTGTCCTGGTAGGCAAAGCCGAAGGGCTTCTCTGTTGAGGTCAATCGCCTCACGGAGGTCCTCAGCCCTGCCGAGCACCGTGTGCCGAGTCCAGAGGTGACGTGCAAGGTTGTTCAACGAAATCGAACGCTCTGGGTGTCCCGGTAGACAGAAGCCTAAGTCCTCTCTACCGAGGGTAATAGCCTTATTGAGGTCCTCATGTCCGCCAAGGTGTTGGTACCGAGCGAGAAGACAAAGGGCGAGGTTGTTCAGAGATGATGACCGAAGAGGATGGGGTGGTGGGCGAAGATTTAGGGCTTCCTGGTTGAGATCGATGGCCTCACGGAGGTCTTCAATTCTCCCAAAAAGGTTGTACCGAGACCAAAGGTGAAGGGCGAGATTGTTCAATGAAATGGCACGATCTGAGTGACAGAGCCCCAGGTCTTCT
Organism: Boletales sp. KT-2023b; assembly: GCA_038089675.1. NCBI lineage: Eukaryota > Fungi > Basidiomycota > Agaricomycetes > Boletales > Boletales sp. KT-2023b. The sequence continues at coordinate 23,986 of JBBPLE010000475.1, read as the reverse complement.
CTGTTGAGGGCAATACCCTCATCGAGGTCCTCAGCTTGACCCAGCTGCTCGAACCGAGAAAAAAGACACATGGCAAGGTTGTTCAAGGCTGAGGAACGATTTGAGCTCCCTGGTGGACACAACAACAATGCCTCTCGATTGAGGTCAACAGCCTCGTTAAGGTCCTTGACTCTACCCGACTGCTTGTACTGAGTGTGGAGACGAATTCCGAGGTTAATCAGAAAAGTTGACCGATCCGGATGACCCGGTGGGTGCAGTCCTAGTACTTCTCGATCGAGGGTAACGGCCTCATTAATGTATTCCATCCCTCCCAGTTGATTGTGTCGATCCCAAAGATGGCTTGAAAGCTGAGAAAGACATTCAGCTCGCTCGGGAAAGCTAGGAGGGCAAATGTTGAGTGCTTTACGATCGAGAACGATGGCCTCATCAATATTGTGAATTTCCAAACTTTGCTGGAATTCAGAAGCAAGGTATTCTCCCCGTGAAAGAAGCTGTTTGATCTGACGAGCTTTCCGGCGTTGCCGAACCCGTTGGAACATATAGTCAGCGAAAAAAAAAAAAACTGAGATATTCTATAGATTTCGCACTGCCGTCACCAAGGACATGACACCACTAGCACCAAAAAAGGCAATATTATAACAACTTGCGATTGAGCAACGGCCCGACGGGATTTGGGCTGGACGTACGCAACAGGCAGCTTCACCATCACGCTCCACACAGGGTCATGAGAGATAATTAGTCGAAATTCGAGTATTCTATGGCATTTTCCATTCTAATACAAGAGGCAAAGTGTTAGATACTTACAACACGCGCTCTGAAGGAGAACACGAATGCTGCAAGGGAAAAGTAATTCCAAAACTAAAGACCGACTACTGTACAGGCGGGCTTAAATATCGTTCTACATTACTACATATGGGAAGGAAGTAAGAACCCTATACCCCACACTATAGAATGCAATAGAACATCAAAGAACCCTCGGTACTATTAGAAGCTGCGGATCGTGCACAAGGGCATGCTGCAGAGCTAGACCGGTCTAGAAGTGTGGAATAGAGTCCGAAATGAAAAGGAAATGAAAAGGAAATAAATGTTCATGACATTACCCCCTTTTCAAGAGTCATTGTCCCAATGACTGGAGGGATGTCGAAGAGGGAGTCGTCAAGTCGTTTGAAACGCTTGCGGAAGTCGAGGAATGAGGGATCATGAAAGGTGTCCCCGTTGATGCAGCCAGCACAGTCGCATGGATCATCCGGAGTGATTAGCCGTGAACGGAAGGTTTTGGTCGGCCGAAAGGCTGTCGGATGTTTTCGGTAGAACACTTTGACGGCGTCTTGTGCGTTCCCGAGTTCTGACTCTTTTTTCCACTCGTTTTCTTCGCGAGGGAATCCTTTCCAGCTGACTAAGAATTCTATATTGCCGCGTCTTTCCCGGCAGTCTAGAATCTTGGCTATCTCTTGTTCTGGCATGGTGTTTATGATGTCCGGCAGTGGCGGTGGCTTCTTTTGCTGGGATGGAAATGATCCAGATGTGTACGGATGGAGTAAGCATTCATTGAACACTGGGTGGATGCCACGCCATTTCGTGTCCAGTTTTAGCTTATAGGCGGATTCCCCGATTTTCTGTATCACTTTGAATGGTCCGTAGCGTTTGTCGTCTAGCTTTTTGGACGGCCGTTCCGAGTGAATATTCGTGGCTTCTAGAAGCACGAGGTCTCCAGATTTGTACTCCACCAGTTTCCGGACCGATCGGTCATGGAAGCGTTTCATGTCCGCTGCTGCATGTTCCAATGACGTTTTTGCTTCGTCAAAGGACTGTTTCATCATATCGACGAAGTCCTTGGCAGCGGGGTTTCACACTTCTTTTCTCCGATCTATCCCGATCAACGGTTGTTGTCCATAGTTCGGGACAAAGGGTGAGAATTCAGTACTTGTAGTGGTTCGCTGATTGTGAGCGAACTCCGCTAGTGGCAACCATTCTACCCAATTCGATTGGCGATGATTGGTGTAGAGTCGTAGGTATTGCTCTACGGTTGTGTTGTACCGTTCCATTTGTCCGTCAGTCTGCAGGTGAAAGGCAGTTGACGGATTTGCCTCTATCCTGAGCATGGTGTACAGGTCCTTCATGAACAACGATATGAATTGTGGTCCCCGGTCTGAAATTACCTTCCGCGGAGTTCCATGTAGTTTGAACACGTGGTCCCTAAAGACCTTGGCTACTCCTTCCACAGTGATATTCGATCGTACAGGGAAGAGATGTATCATCTTGGAGAATCTGTCCACTACCGTAAGGATTGTGTCTTTTCCTTGTGATTCGGGTAATGGGCCGATGATGTCCACTGAGATAATCTCCCATGGTGTATCCGGGATTTCATTTGGATGTAACGGCGTGCTTTTGGCCTGTGACTTGGATTTGACCTTTTGGCATCGGTCGCATCCGGTTACATAACGTTCAATGTCCTTTTTAAGGGACAGCCAATAGTATTTTGCCATTACTAAATCCCGTGTTTGTCGCTTTTCAGGATGTCCCGCAAGCAGATAATCGTGATGCGTGATGATTAGATCTTCGCGCAACTTCTCATCCTTCAGAATGTATAGAAGATCTTTCCAGAAGATCAACCTGTCCTTTTTCTGCCAATTGGATTCTTCTTTTTCTAATCCCTTCTTGGTGAACGATTCCGTTTTGTACTGCAACTTCTCCACTTTCTTTTCAATGGAGTTGTCAGTTTTGTCGTCGGTCGGTGAGCGCACAGCAGCTCGAACTGATACTTCGACTAAAGGAGTGGTCGGAGGAGTGAAAAGTGAAATTGGGAGTACGATCTGGTTTTTGTTGTCGTGCTCTACCCCCTTTTCAAAGTCTGGCCTCCGGGACAGAGGATCTGCCGGATTGGTTTTACCAGGACGATGAGTGATGGTAAAGTGGTACTCTTGGAGTAGCTGTTGCCAGCGTGCTTGTCGACGTGATAAGTCCTGCGGGCAAGTCCAGTATTCCAAGTTTTTGTGATCAGACAGTACTTCGAATTCGTGCTTGGCATCAAGAAGGTAATGGCACCATTCTTTAAGTGTGAAGATGATGGCGGCAAGTTCAAGGTCCGCAGCATGATAGTTACGCTCCGCATCGTTGAGTGACCTTGAAATGAAGGCCAACGGGTGCCATCTATCCTCCTGCTTCTGCGTGAGAATAGCTCCAATTCCGATACCAGATCCATCGGTTTCAATTCGTAAAGAACCATCATCGGTCGGCATTGCGAGTGCCGGTGCCATAGTGATAGCGTTTTTGAGAGCGTCAAATGCTGTTTGACACTCTTCGGTCCATACGAAGTCTTGTTTCTCCGACGTAAGTGCATTGAGTGGGCGCGCGACTTTTGCAAAGTCCTTAATGAATCGTCGGTAGAAATTTAGGAACCCGAGGAATCCCCGTACTTGTTTACAGGTTTTCGGTATTGGCCAACTCGTTACTCCTTCCACTTTTGTGGGATCCATCTTGATCTCCTGGTGAGAGACAATTAAACCGAGGTATTCGGTCTCAGTTTGCTCGAAGTCGCACTTCGTGTGTTTCAGGTAGAGTTTGTTATCTCTCAGTACCTGAAGGACTTTGTTCACAATGTGGCGATGTTCTTCTATCATCTCTGTGAAGATCATGATGTCGTCCATATAGATGACCACTTTTCCCTGATTGATCAGATCGCGGAAGAGATGGTTCATCATTGTCTGGAAAGTTGCCGGCGAGTTCGTCAGCCCAAAGAACATCACAAGGGGTTCGAAGAGTCCCTGATTCGTTCTGAACACGGCCTTCCACTCGTCGCCTTCTTTCATCCGGATGTTGTTGTATCCCCAGCATACGTCAAGCTTAGTATAGTACTTTGCTTTCTTGAGCTTGTCAATAAGCTCGGAGATCAATGGTAAGGGATACCGGTTCTTAACAGTTATGGCGTTAAGCTTCTGATAATCCTGAACGGGACGTAATCAGCCGTCCTTTTTCTTTACAAAGAAGAACGCCGATGCGTATGGCGACTTCGACGGTCGGATTCTTCCGGAGGTAAGGTTCTCTTCTAGGAATGAGTCGAGTTCCTTTTGCTCGTCCAGCGTTAGATTGTAGGTCTTACAATCTATCTGGTGATCTCCGGGCAGTAATTTGATCGCGTGGTCCCAAGGTCTTCTTGGGGGCAGTTCGTCAAAGTTCTCCTTGGTGAACACGTCGGCATATTGGTGGTATGCCTCAGGTACCACGTTTTCGAAAGACTTATCACCGCCTTTCTTCTTATATGCTTCGATGGCCAAATCAGTAGATAGGGTTCGAAGATAGGAGTCCATGTCCAGCTTGAACATGCGCTCCAGTTCTTGGTCTTCGTCATCCTCATCATCGACCAACCTGGGGATGTGGTCTTCACAACGGAATTTCATGGTTCCGTTGATCCAGTTAATATCTGGGTTGTTCATCTTAAGCCAGTCATGACCTAGGAAGATGTCATGCGTGCTCAACTGGGTTATTGCTAGCGTTAGATTTTTGACGTGACCATCGATATCCATTTCAACAGTGGTGAAATCCGTTATCTTGCCTCTGGAATTAGGCGTTCCGTCGGCATTGTACACGGGTATGGGGGTAGGTAACGCATACGTCCTTAGCCCGTGTTCTTTTACGAATTTCTCATCCATTGCAGATCCCGTACATCCAGAGTCAACCAGCGCTAGCACCTCAATTCGATCTCCCGCGGTCGTTGTGACTATTCCCTTTACTTCTAGGGAGTTCAGAGACCTTTTACACTTGGTGTAGCGTGGCTTTCTCTGTAGTTCGCGGAGTGTGAACTGCGCTTCGATGTTCGTTAACCCTTTCAGGTTCCGAACCAGTTCCGAAGTTACTTCCGTGATTCTGTCGTCATGTACGAACGATCTTAGATGGTGGATCGACCGTTCTTCGTCCTTCTGGTCAACGACCTGCTTAATCCACTGTGCAGACCAAGGGTCCATAGTATTTAGCCAAGTCTGCCTACCAGTTCCCTTCTGAGTGCTCTTGATCACATGTCTGCTTGGGCAGACAGAGGCTGGGTTCTCCCCCATTTGGCTTACAGCTGCACTCTTCGGGGAACCTTCGGCAAGCGGGGGGTGATCAACCCTCAGCGCTCCCTTAGGTCGTTGCAGAATTCGGATATTGGTCGATCCGAACCCACTGGAACCTCGTTCCGTGTCATCCAGTTTGTCTACCTGAACGACCTTCGGAGTTTTGATCTTTTCGAGGATAAGTTGGGCGACCCTGTCGCCCTTCTTAATCTCTACATCCTCATTGCCTGTGTTCAGTAGGACGACTTGGACTTCTCCTCGATAGTCTGAGTCAATAACTCCGGCCAGTACGTCAATTCCCTTTTTGACTGCTAGTCCCGACCTCGGAGCTACTCGGGCATATGTGCTCTTTGGTGCCTTAATGCTAATTGCGAGAGGCACCTTCACTCTTTGTCGCGGTTTTACGGTCAAGTCCGTTGTTCCGAATACGTCGTAGCCAGCAGACCCTTTCGTTTGTCTTTCTGGCAATTTGGCTTCTTTTGAAAGTTTTACAACTTTCATTTTATCATGGTCGGGTTCAGTCTCATCCATTGCGTCACAAGTTAGAACAGAAAATTTATTCAGACTTGGTACTACAATAGATTTAATAGGAGCAGTAGTCGACTGTACTACGCTCCGGTGACAAAACCCAAACCGGAACTTTCGGAACACGCGGAACTTTTGGTACTACATTTCTCGATCTCTCGGATCGACTTCTCTAGCCCTTCGGAGTCACTGTATTCTATCTTGACTCCTCGGAACTCAAAGGTACGTGTTGCCATCAGCTGGCGAGGTCTTGGCTTGAAGTGCTTGGCGCATGGCCAAGCCTTGCCACAACGGCGGCACTTTCCTTCGGCACGAGCCTTATCGAGGTCCATTGGAGCACCAGCTCCTCCAAACGTTCCGACGGCATTTGGGTGGACTGCAGGCGGCGGAGGGACGTTAACGTGAGTGGGGGCGGTCGTCATTCTAGTTGGGACGGGACCAGGCAGGAACTTCTGAGTCTGGCCCTATGGACCCCAGGTCCACTGTCCCTGTTTCTGGTACTTCTTTCAATCTTCGATCTCCTGAAGTATGATGTCGGCCTGTTTGAGGGCCGCTTCCCACTTGTGGTAATCCTCGCTCGCGATGAGCGCTGGTTGGGACCGTTCGACGAATTCGACGATCTCGTTTCTGACGTTTTGCCTCATCAGGCGTACCAGCATTCGTCCATGTGTGGACACCTTATAGTCTGCCTCCAGCATCAGCTGCTTGGTCTTGACGAAGAAGTCCTGGAGAGACTCCTTTTCGCCTTGGCGACTTCTGAGCAGCTTCTGCTCGGCCTGCTGCCTGATCCCCACCGGCATGAACGTATCGTGTAGCTCCTTCCTAAAGTAGGCGTAGCTGAGCAGGTGAACCCTGCCCACGTCCTCTTGGAGCCACAGATCCGCAAATCAGCCGGCGGCATTGTTGCCCTTCATGTATGAGAGGGCGATCAGGATCTTTTGTCCGGATGTGGGTTCTTCATTGTAACCAGCAATGAATACTTCCACCTGTCTGAGCCACTGCAGGAATTTGTCCTTGGTTCCGTCGAACACCTCCGGCTTCGTGGCTATGGACTTTCCCAAATTGGGTCGTCCGTGCTTTGAAACGTTTGCCGCGATAGGACGTGGCAGTGGTACTGACACCTGAGATCCGTTACTGTCGGGTCGTACGGGTAACGGTCGAGCGCCTCTAAGGAGGGGAGGAGTAGCAATGTGGGTGGAACCCCATTGCTGATGTAAAGCGGAAGTATCAATTGGCGATATGCCAGTCGAGACGAATACTGTGGATGATGGGAGTGGCGGAGGACCTGCAACTGCTGGTCCGTATGCTGTGAAGTCCTTGACCTAGCATTGATACTCCCCGAAGAATTCGTCGGGAGTCTGATGTTGAGATGGCGGGGGTAGGGACGAGGCGAGGGGGGTACCAAGTAGACCTCCAGCGGCTGGTCTTGGACGCGGCGCAGCTGGTGGATGGGCAGAGGGGAGGTAGCCGTAGCTCTGAGCCCTGGAAACCGCACGAGAGGGGGTGCGACTGGGGGCTCTGGGAGTGGTGGCCATGGCTGCAAATGCGTTGTCGAATTGGTCCAGGTCTGGGGTCTCGGCGTTGTCATGGGTGATGCGGATTGGGTCGGACATAGGATTTTCACGTTTGTCTCGGAGTGGTTAGTTCCTTGACAAGAAGGCGTGTGATGGTAGGAAAGACTCGTGTGATACTTGCGCAAAATGCACGAGCGTGGACAGCAACGAGTCGGAAGTGAAAGGGGAGGGGAGCTAGAAGCTTGATGGCTTCTTCGGCGTGTTGGTGTTGGTCGAGTACGCAATGAAGCCGCGTACGGACTATCTGTTACCCCAACAGATGGAAGGTGACAGTCTAAGCCGGTGTTGAGTTACCAGATAAGGGTGGTATACCCACGACTCTTCCAGCTGGAGTCGCCCCACTGATACCGCTTTAAAGGGCCGTGTATGCGCACCCGTTTGAGGTCTCAACCACTAGCTCTGTGTGCAAATCACAGCACTCCCAAACAACAGGGATGAGCGTCCGGCCACAGGAAATGGCAACGGATGTGGGTTCGACTTGCTTTACGCAAGCAGCAGCGGTACGATACCATCTGTGGGTAAAGGGGAAAGAAGAGGAAGAGAGAGAGGGACACAGACGCTTGGCAGAGTGCGGCGGCCGGGCGAGAATGCGAGAGGTAAAAGGATGAAGTGTAGAGTTGCGCTAAATGCACTCGGTGTGTTCTGGTTCAGAAGGTTAGTTTTGGAATTTTGTTAGATACTTACAACGCGCGCTCTGAAGGAGAACACGAATGCTGCAAGGGAAAAGTAATTCCAAAACTAAAGACCGACTACTGTACAGGCAGGCTTAAATATCGTTCTACATTACTACATATGGGAAGGAAGTAAGAACCCTATACCCCACACTATAGAATGTGATAGAACATCAAAGAACCCTCGGTACTATTAGAAGCTGCGGATCGCGCACAAGGGCATGCTGCAGAGCTAGACCGGTCTAGAAGTGTGGAATAGAGTCCGAAATGAAAAGGAAATGAAAAGGAAATAAACGTTCATGACACAAAGACTATACTTCATTGGGGACGTTGTCTTCCCAGACCCATTGTTCTTTCTGGGACTCATCTATCATCTCCAATTCAACATGAGGATGTTCAGCAAACGCGATTTGAGTCAACGTAGTCAACTTGTCCGACGTTTTTTGTTCCCAACCTAGTCCTTTTGATACTCGGTAGACGATCATTACAGGACTGATCACCTGACGAGTATTTTTCAACTTACACAACAAAGCAAGAAGCAAAAATAATACTCCACCTGAATGTGATTCAAAGTCGCAATCATAACATACTGCCCAGGGTTGTTCAACACATATAAAACAATAAGTATGAGCGACCACATTGCGTAAAGCATGGCTGACTCTATCAGCATTGCCGTGGTATTTGTGTATGGAGAAGCCTTGGCCTCTTCACACCCTGCGGTATGTCAATTATGGCCAATTAGAGAGTAATCTCCTCTTTAGTGATGGGGATATACCTAGAGTCTTCTCCATCTTCTGCTTAAAGAGTAGAAGTCGAGCCGAGATGAGGGCCGTGGCCACAAGGTTTAATGTCACAGATAAGGAGATAAACGGGATGGAGGCTTTGAAGGAATAGCTTGAATACATTGTCTGATCAAAGCTCATTATTGCCAATATTGCACACCCAGAGCCTTGAAATTGAATGATAAATAACCTGCAATAGAAACACTCTGAATATAGTGACCTACCAAGTATGCCGAGATAGACTAAAGAAACAACAGAATAAATCGAGCCACGCATGTAATGGTGAACACCATTATAAAAGACAGCAAGCCGCCATAGCTATCCGGAGCCCATGTAAGTATACTAGTAGCCCGAGACAATTGCAATCTCCAACTCACCATCATAGCATCTGCAAGCAACATTGTTAAGATGTATGCTGCGACTGCCAGAAGAGGAAGGGGTTTGTTCCATTCACCAGCAATGTAGGCCTCAGGACCACCCGGATAGTCCATTTGCCATGTAAACGCGTAAATGGTGCCGACCGCATTAGCCATCGTGGATACAGTTGACAATATCCATAAGATGGTAATCCAGATGGCCAACAGCACTGTCATTCTTGAAGCATTTCTCAAACGGAAATTTACGACGAGGCCGTGCATGCACATCGAACAGAGAGAAGTCATGATGCCCCACGAGATTCCCGACACGAATGTGGTAGCCGTGAGAGAAACGCTCCCGGCATACAGAGTACTGTATGGTAGCCTCTCGGACCTGGAAGAAGTCATTGAAAGCGAGAATGGGTTTGTGAGCCTGAACTCACACACTGCGCTATTGCGAACCGTTATATTTATGACAGGCACTGCCAGCAGCATCTCGCAAGATCTCATGAGTCACGCTGTCACGTTGTGGAAATTACCTAGGCAGAATTCAGACGACCTCCCGTCCGAGTTGTCGATGCCTTACCCCCATATGTTGGAGTTGTTTCTAAACTTTTGATGATGATTCCGCGGATGGCGGTAATGCATTGATGGCCGCTCCCAGATCTGTTGCAGCACGTGACTTTTTCGGATCAAGCAGTGTTGGGATTCACCTGTTTTTTTTTTTTTTTTTTTTTTTTTCCTTCAAGTCGCCTGATCGCACCTTCATGAGTCACTCCTATGGACTTTCCGACTGGAAAAGGTCACTTCCAGCAAGGATGCCTGCGTCTGAGGATCTGGCACAGGACGTCAGGAATCAGAGTTTCATAATCAGCTGCAGCATTGGATCGCGCCGGCTTGGACAGTAAGCCGACTTGGAAGGGGAGGTGTCCTGCCTCCGATCCCTAATTAGTCGCTCGTAAATTCGCTGCTTGCTCTCATGCCAATGTCTCTAGCCAAATACCATCCCCTCTACTCATGTGTAGGTTTGTATTACTACTTGATGGGCATACCTTCGGTCCCCTGGCGGAATATCTCGTGAAGTGAAAACCCTTTTTACGGACTATCTTTGGAGAGGCTACAGGATGTTGATACTATCATTTGATTGTTATGAATACTGGCAAGCATCGTTGCTACATTCAACTTTTGCTGCTAATACCTCAAGTTTCCTTGTATCATCCGGATACCATGGCCATGGAAATTCCTTGGAAGCTGAAACCAGCAGTCTGGCAGGACTAGCCGTCGTACGAATCCTGAAGTGCCAAGGCCACATGAACTCTTCGTAGATTCTTTTTTGGAGATATATGTGTGCCTCCACCTCGGCCAACTCACGGAACCTTGGTTCATCCAAAAGTTTCGAATGCCATTTGGACTAGCGAAAAATGGCCAAACATCGTTCCTCCACGTCACTGGCAGACGGGTCATCTCAGAACTCGTCAAGAACATCGGCGCCGGTGCCATCGCCGACCATGACATTCCGTTGAAGACGCCCTCGCCACCCTTCAGCCCCGCATCGCTTGCTATGAGGAACAGGTAATCTGTGCTATCCAGTGTCCTTTTCAAACCCTATCAATTCAATATCCTGCCCCATCAGGTCAATTCACTGCGTTTCCAACTCGCACAGCTCCTTGAGACTGAGGAAGAATGGACCGAGGCCTCCTCATGAGCGTCTCTCTTGACTCTGGTTCCCGGTAAGGCCACTGTCCGTGACTCTTTGCCCCCCTCATCTCAATCCAACAGGTCCGTGCCCGACGAGGTCAAGTTTCGCGTCTACATCCGTATCATCCGTCTCCTCTTGGACGACGAAGATTCCGTGCAGGCAGAGACGTACTGGAACTGCTCAGCTTCCCTTCCCAATTCCACCACTGAAAGAGAGGTCTTACTCCAGTTCGAGCTCTGTCAGGCCCGCATCTCTGACTACACGCGCAGGTTCTTGAAAGCCGCAATGCGCTATCACGAACTATCTTGGGTTGCAGAGATCGACGAGGGCGAATGCAAGCAAATCCTGCAGGTGTTCAAACTTTCCTGCTAATCTCAGGCCACTGAGTAAAACACTTGCAGATCATACGCCGTCATCTGCGCCGTCCTTGCGCCCGCAGGACCCAACCGTTCCCGCGTACTCGCTTCCCTCTATCGAGACGAAAGATCCTCCAACCTCCCGACGTACAACATCCTCTCCTCGATCCCGTACTCCCCCGTCCACTCTAGTTCCGGATGGTGTGTCAACACCGAACACGGACAGTCCAACGTGAACGTCGTGCCAAACATCGGACCCTTGGCGACCTGCAGCCCATCGAAGAACGCGCGGGACGCCTCGGGGGTCGTGATCGCGAGCATGAACAGGCCGCCGTACCCGCCAACGTGTTCCCCGTCGGGTGATCGCAGACGACACATCTCGTAGTTGTCCGGGGTGATGAATTTGGGATGGTACACCCGCTTGATGATCGCGCCATCGCGCTCGGTCGCGCCGCCGTCGAGGAGTGCTTGTAGAGGAGGTCGCAGACATGCTCGTCGTTGACGTTGATGAAGGAAGGTAATCATGAGTACTACAGGTGTGCAATGTGAGTCCTCGTCCCTCGCGCCAGAACCTTGTCTGAGCGTGGGCTGGATCCGAACATCGTTTTCTATCATACTATGGCTGTACTCAAGTTCAGAA
>JBBPLE010000474.1:0-26667 GCA_038089675.1 Boletales sp. KT-2023b | reverse complement strand
AGTTCGGAGTTCACTGTCTTCGCTTTCCTTAGTTTCTGACAGTGAACTCCAGGTGTGTAGTATGCTTACTGCTCAATATACCAGTTTCTGACAGTGAACTCCAGCTGCCTGATTCAGCTGTTTAACAAGTTGTTGCCAGAGAGAGGCTGAATGTGGTGGGAGAGGGATTGTTGTTCTGAGGACATGGTGGGTATGTGAGGAAAATTTTCGTCGAGTGAGGAATGATGGATATGAGGCGACTAGAGCACAGGGCTCATAACCTGTTAAACAGCTGAATCAGGCAGCTGGAGTTCACTGTCAGAAACTGATATATTGAGCAGTATGCATTCTACACACCTGGAGTTCACTGTCAGAAACTAAGGAAAGCGAAGACAGTGAACTCCGAACTATACACTCTGTGGTAAACAAATCACAATAATGCACCACAATGTGGCTAAACAACTCAATAAGGTAAAAGCACCAAAAACAGCGAAGTGCACAATCAGAACTGTAACACAATGGCGATGGGGCGTCATATGAGAAGTGGCCCCCAAGTCTGCATTCCAGTCGTGGTCAGCATCGAGTTGGAGTGGAGGGAATGGGTCAGAAGGGTCACTGGAACAAAGACTTGCATTTCCGGCCTTCTCAACCACTTCCTGAGGACCTGGGGATGTCCCAGTCATCGTTTGCGCCTGCTCAGGCCTTTTCTCCCTGTTCTTCTGCGACTTGTAGTACTTCTTGGCCCTCTGCAGCGAATAGCACTTGCACTGACAGTGCCCAGACTTCTCACAGAACGAGCATGGTGAATTTGCGGCACAACCACAGCCAGATGAAGCGGAAAGTACAGAGTCAGCATGAGTGGCAGAGGTGGCGTCCGGATGAGGGCGACAGTTGATTTCCTCGGTCTGGAACACTGCCTTGACCTTGTCCTTGTCCAGATCAGTGAGGAGAGCGAGGGACGAGATAAAATGGTTGTATTCTGGGCCGAGTGAGCAAATCATGGCCATGCAGGTCAGCTCATTGTCAAGCTTTGCTATGTCGAATGAGGAGCTGCGGAGGTCCTTGATGCGAAGCATGGACTCTTCCACTCAAGCAGCAAGGGCAGGGAGTGACTCATCAGGGCACTTCCGGATGTTGAAAAACTCGTCATAGGCGACAAAGCGACTGCTTGCTTTCTGTTGGACGAAAACAAGCTTGAGTGCAGCCCAAGCCTGAGTAGGATCATCCTGGGTCGCTCAGATGTGGACTCGCTGGTCAGGAGCAATGTTAAGCATCAGCTCGCCAGCAGCTCTGTCCTGTTTGATGTCCCAGGCAGTCTGGTCGGCTCCAGCTGCACTTGGGCGAGTTTCCAAGCCACTGACGAGCCTCCAGAGGCCTTTCGAGCGCAAGAGAGCCTTCATCTCCTCGCTCCAGGTGATGTAGTTGTTGCCAGAGAGAGGCTGGATGCGATGGGAATGGGATGGTTGTTCTGAAGACATGGTGGATGTGGGATGAAAATTTTCGTCGAGTGAGGAATGGTGGATATGAGGCAACTAGAGCACAGGGCTCATAACCTGTTAAGCAGCTGAATCAGGCAGCTGGAGTTCACTGTCAGAAACTGATATATTGAGCAGTAAGCATACTACACACCTGGAGTTCACTGTCAGAAACTAAGGAAAGCGAAGACAGTGAACTCCGAACTATAAACTCTGTGGTAAACAAATCACAATAATGCACCACAATGTGGCTAAACAACTCAATAAGGTAAAAGCACCAAAAACAGTGAAGTGCACAATCAGAACTGTAACAGAATGAGCATGGCAAATTTGCGGCACAACTGCAGCTGAATGAAGCAGAGAGCACAGCGTTAGCAGGAGTGGATGGAGTTGCATCTGGACGAGGGTGGTGGTTGATTTCCTCGGTCTGAAACACTGCTTTGACCTTGTCCTTGTCAAGATCAGTGAGGAGAGCAAGGGACGAGATAAAATGGTTGTATTCTGGGCTGAGTGAGCAAATCATGGCCATGCAGGTCAGCTCATCGTCCAGCTTCGCTATATCGAATGAAGCACTGCAGAGGTCCTTGATGTGAAGCATGGACTCTTTGACTCAAGCAGCAAGGGCAGGGAGCAACTCTTCAGGGCGCTTCCAGATGTTGAAGAACTCGTCATAGGCCACAAAGCGACTGCTGGCTTTCTGTTGGACAAAAACCAGCTTGAGTGCGGCCCAGGCCTGGGTAGGGTTGTCCTGGGTCGCTCGGATGTGGACTCACTGGTCTGGAGCAATGTTGAGCATGAGCTTGCCAGCAGCTCTATCCTGTTTGATGTCCCAGGCAGTCTGGTCAGCTCCAGCTGTGCTTGGGCGAGTTTCCAAGGCATTGACGAGCCTCCAGAGGCCTTTTGAGTGCAAGAGAGCCTTCATCTCCTCACTCCAGGTGACATAGTTGTTGCCAGAGAGAGGCTGGATGCGGTGGGAGTGGGATGGTTGTTCTGAGGACATGGTTGGTGTGTGATGAAAATTTTCGTTAAGTGAGGAATGATGGATATGAGGCAACTAGAGCACAGGGCTCATAACCTGTTAAGCAGCTGAATCAGGCAGCTGGAGTTCACTGTCAGAAACTGATATATTGAGCAGTATGCATACTACACACCTGGAGTTCACTGTCAGAAACTTGTTACAATTCACTTCTTTTCCTTCGTTGTTCTTTGATACGATAGACCGGCCCAACCCGGTATCTTTTACCTTCTTTAGAGTGCTCTAGAACATGCAATGTGTTCGTCGCACACCTTTCATTTCTGCCTTCTATTCTTGCTATCTACACTTCTATTTCCTGTGGAAGGTTCTATCTTCACTTCGCTTAGTCACCAACCTTCCATGACCTTCTATTACCTTCTATCCTTCGCAGTACTTAAGCCGTCGTCTTACTTGATGTAACCCCAGCTTAGTCCTGCTCAATTCTACCTTGATCACTTCGAACCCTTGACCCCTCTCGTTGACTCATCGTCGGACAATCCCCTTGAACCTCTTGTTGACTCATCATCGGACGACTCCTTGACTCCTTTGTCGACTCATCATTGGACGACCCCCTTGATCCCTTCGTCGACTCATCGTTGGACAACCCCCTTGATCCCCTCGTTGACTCATCGTCGGACGACTCCCTTGATCCCCTTGTCGACTCATCATCGGACGACTCCTTGATCTCTTCGTCAACTCATCGTCGAACGACCTCTTTGACTATTCGGCAAGCCCTCTTGACTGAATCATCCGAATCTCTTGACCCTCTGTTAGTTCTTTGAGCCTATGCTTGTTCCTACCCGGACCAAGCATAACAAAAGGACTAAGCTCTTCTTTTCAAGCTACCATCGTTGTAGTCTCTCACCATTTCCTCCCCTCGAACCCCAGGAGCCCTTGAACGGGCACTACATCGCTATTACCAAGTCCCCTCTGAATCCCCCTCCCCCACTGAACCCTTGGACGAAGAAATCTTCGCCCCTGCCCCTGACGTCTCTCCTAGGGAACCAACTCCTCCCCTCCCCACCCCTACCATAACCAGACCCCTCCTCCTTCCTCCCCCATCCTCCACTCCCATTCCCCCTCGTCAGTTTGTTCCCTCACACCCACTTCCCCCCTTCCTTCCCCCACAACCCTCTCGTTCCACCATGACCTCTAAACCCGTCAAACTTCGCATCAGCGCCCCCAAAAACTTTGATGGCAACTACACCAAAGCCACGATTTGTTGGACTCTGTCTGAACCTACCTCCTCGTCAATGAAGAAGTCTATACCACCGATGCCAAGAAGATCGCCTTCGCCCTCTCGTATATGACCAAAGGAGCTGCCCTCACCTGGGCCTCCTCCTTCCGAAACGCCACCCTTAACACAAACAAGGGTTTTGGTACTTATGCGGACTTTATCACTGAATTCAACACTGCCTTTGAACACAAGGACACTGTCGCCCTCTCCATCACCTGGCTCTCATCCACCAAGATGGAAGGAAAACCCTCCCTTGCCGACCTCACCAAGTATATCTCTAAATTCTGAAACCACATCCAGATCTGTGAGATCACCAACCAAAACGTCCTCATCGGATACTTCTCCACCGGTATCTACACCAAACTCATGCATCGCATCATGTCTATGGACACCATCCCCACAAAGATTGATGAATGGTACACCAAGTCCACTCACTTCCTCACCCAATGGGGAAGAGCCGATGACATGGCAAAGCGAGGCAAGACCACCACCTCCTACCATTCATCCTCCTCCTCCTCTTCCCACCCCCAGAAAGGCCCTGATGCCATGGACGTTGATGCCATCAAGGTATCCAAGTTAACCCCCAAAGAACGGAAACGCTGTATCACCAAAGGACTTTGTTTCTGCTGCCGAAAACCCGGACACCTCTCTGGCGACTGTCCCAACTTCCCTTCTCAGCCAAAGAAGAACGGAGAAAGGAAGATTAGGAAGGTCGAAGAAGTTCCATGACTAGTAGAAGTCGAGGACGATGATGAAGAAGAAACCGTAGCAAGGATCTCCTTCATACCCTCCAACAAGGATTTTTAAAATGGAGACCTTCCCCAACGCAAGGCTCTCCCTCTTTTACATGCGCTCCTGTACTTGTATCGTCGATTACCAAGCAGTCTATGCAAATTCCCATTGAAATTGTCGAACCCTCGCACCTAAAAGCCGTTGGAACTCGTGCTCTCATTGACTCTGGAGCACAAATTTCTTGCATCGATTGGGACTTTGTTCAAAAACATTGTCTCCCGAAAGAACAACTCCCCACCCCCATTGCCGTCAAAAATGTTGACCAATCCTTGAACAAGAATGGTCTTATCTGTTTTTCCACCACGCTCTATGTCCGCATTGGACAACTCATGCACCGCATCACGTTCTACATCCTCAACTGTGGAAAAGAGAACGTAATCCTTGGACTCCCCTGGCTTAGGAAAGTCAACCCCACCATCGACTGGATCAAGCGAGAGCTATCCATTTCCCTTGACTCCGATCAGTCCCAGGAGATTTATTACAACCGTACCAAACCAACTCCTGCTCCCTCGACACCAACCCCTCGTCCACCCTGACATATCCAAGTCGACTCCATCTGGGACGGATGTCTCTACAATTACATGAAGAAGGACACTGAAGCTCGATACCTCCAACAAGCTAACGACAACCGAATCATCAATTGAATCATGCACTGCGGATCTCGATTTATTCCCTCTGCCACCATTGCCAAGATTACTATGGCAACTGAACTAGCTATGGCCGCTGAAAAGGCCAAACCAAAGGCAACCCTTCCCCCTGAATACTCGTCCTTTGCCTCCGTCTTCTTGAAAGAAGCAACTGACCACGTCCCTCCTAGCCGACCCTATGACCACGAGATTAATCTCAACGACTCATTCACCCCGAAAGTCGGCAAGATCTACCCCCTATCCCCTGATGAAAAAGCCGCTACTGACGCCTTCCTTGACGAAAACCTCAAGGCAGGGAAAATTCACCCATCCAATTCTCCCCAAGCCTCCCCCTTCTTCTTCGTTAAAAAGAAGGACGGCGGTCTTCGACCCTGCCAAGACTATCACTACGTCAATGAACATACCATCCACAATGCCTACCCCCTCCCCCTCATCTCTGACCTCGTCGACAAACTTAAGGGTGCCAAGACCTTTATCAAGTTCGATGTTCGTTGGGGATACAACAACATTCGCATCAAAGATGGTCACCAATGGAAAGCGGCCTTCATCACCCACAAAGGACTATTCGAACCGATGGTCATGTTCTTTGGTCTTTGTAACTCCCCTGCCACCTTTCAACGTTTCATGAACGACTCCTTCCGTGATATGATCGCAGAAGGATGGCTCGTCATCTACATGGACGACCTTCTCATCTTCTCCCCCAACACCAAAACCCATGAGGAGTGAACCAAATGTGTGCTTCAACGCATGACTGAGTTGGACCTTCACCTCAAACTTGAGAAATGCACGTTCGCTACCAATGAGGTCGAATACCTTGGCATGATCATATGCCCCAATGAGCTCACCATGGACCCAGTGAAACTAGATGGCATTCGTGAATGGCCAACTCTGGCCAAAGTCAAAGACGTCCGATCCTTCCTTGGATTTGCCAACTTCTACTGACGCTTCATCCCCAATTACTCGAATGTTGCACACCCTCTCCTCGACCTCACAAAGAAGAACCAACCCTGGGACTGGTCCCCCAGCTGCCAACAGTCCTTCAACAAACTCAAACAACTATTTCTCAGTCAACCGATCCTCCATCTCCCCGATCCTGCCCGCCCCTTTGCCATAGCCACCGACACCTCCAAGTACGCCTCTGGTGGAGTCCTCCTCCAAACCGACGCCAACGGAGAGTGGCATCCCTGTTCCTACCTCTCTCAGTCCTTCTCCCCTGCCGAACAAAACTATGATATCTACGACAGAGAACTCCTCGCCGTCATTCAAGGCCTCAAAACCTGGCGCCACTATCTCCAAGGATCCCCCTTCCCTGTTGAAGTCTTCACAGATCACAAAAACCTCACATACTTCTGCCAACCCCAGAAACTCAACCGACGACAGGCTCACTGGTTGCTTGACATTTCTGACTTTGACCTTCACTTGACCCATGTCCCTGGAACTTCTCTTGCCGCACCTGACGCCCTCTCCCGCCACCCAGATCTTCTCCCATCAACAGATGAGGATAACGACAATGTAACCCTCCTTCCTGACACTCTCTTTGTTAACCTCATCAACACCTCCCTCCAAACCAAGCTGGCTGCTTCCTCCACTTCCGACCCCCTTGTCCTAGAAGCGCTACGCGCTACCACTGGCGACATCCCTGCTCAATTCCATTCGCGTCTCTCTGATTGGCAATATGACACTGGTGTTCTCACTTTTCAAGGATGTATCTATGTCCCCCCTGATCTCCGCCGCTCCATCATTGAACGACACCACGATCACACCACTGCTGGCCACCCCGGATATCTTAAAACTCGTCAACTTGTCACAGCAGAATTCTGGTGGCCCAGTCTTGCTCAGTTTGTGTGAAAGTACGTCGAAGGCTGCGCCCTCTGTCAATCCTCCAAGGCAAACACCCATCCCACCACTCCTCCCCTCTTCCCCATCGCTTCGTCTTCCACCGTGCCTTTTCAACAGATTTCCTGTGACCTTATTACGGATCTCCCTGTCTCCAATGGCTTCAATAGTCTTTTGGTCGTGGTTGACCATGGGCTTACTAAGGGGGTGATTCTCTGCCCTATGAAGAAATCCGTCTCCACTGAGGGAATCGCCTCCCTCTTTTTCCACAAGGTTTATACTCGGTTCGGCCTTTACGACAAGATCATCTCGGATCGTGGACCCCAGTTTGCCTCCTCCTTCACAAAAGAACTTGGACGCCTCCTCAGATACAACCTCTCCCTCTCCACGGCTTACCATCCTCAATCTGATGGAGAAACCAAATGGGTAAACCAAGAGGTGGAAACATATCTTCGGATCTTTTGCGGCAATTCCCCTTCCACATGGTCCGACCTTATCTCCCATGCCGAATTCGCCCACAACCACCACCCTCACTCCATAACCAATAAATCGCCATTCTTCCTCATGATAGGATTTGAACCTTGCCCCCTCCCCACTATCATTGCCAAAACCAACCTCCCAGCAGTTGAAGAACGACTGAAACTCCTCTCTGCAGCTAGAGATGAAGCCCTGGCGGCCCACGAACTTGCCAGACAAGTTATGAAATCCCGCTTCCATGGAAAGTTCACTCCCTTCCGTAAAGGTGACAAGGTTTGGCTAGAAGCCCATAACTTGAAACGCCTTATCTCCCACCCGAAATTCACCCCCAAGCGAGAAGGACCATTTACCATTACCCAGGTCCTCTCTTCCCTTACCTATAAACTCCGCCTCCCACACACATGGAAAATTCACCTGGTCTTCCACGCTTCTCTGTTATCGCCCTATCGTGAAAACGACGTACACAGACCAAACTTCCCTTCTCCCCCACCTGACCTTATTGACAGAGAAGAGGAGTATGAAATGGAAAAGATCATCCGACATCATGGATCCCTGAACAACCAAAAATTCCTAGTCCACTGGAAAGGATATTTGGCCGAAGAAGACTTCTGGTTATCCGAATCAGAGTTTGACCATGCCAAGGAAATCTTGACAGAGTATAAGACCCTCCACCCTCACGTCTTCCCTTCATCATCCCTTGCACCACCTTCAAAACACAAACATGTCTGCTCCCACTAGATCCCCTTCCCCCACCGCTGCTACCACTGGCTGGACCACCCCCTTGCTCTACCATATCCAAGGACTCGACTCCACTAATTACAACCTGGGCATTCCCCGGTCTACGTCCCCTCCTCTGCATCTTCCTCCCCTTGACCCCAACCCTGTCATCTCTGTCGAGCTGCCCCTTTATGGCCAGCATATCCGCCCTGACCCTTTCCCTATCACAGAACAATCTTCCCTTATGCTACTCCTTGAAACCCCCCACCTCCTTACCCCCCTTCGTGCCCATTTAGAACCGTTTTCCCCTCTCAATACCCTTCTCCTTCTTTTCCAAGAAATCCATGGCCTTTACCCCCTTGCCAACCGGATGTCAGACTACCCCACTGAACACGTCGCCGCCCTCCATGAAACCCGCACAAAGCTCACCAACCTTGTCCTCTCCGTCATGCATCAGCTAGAAATGGACAAACTCGCTAAGGACGTCCTACAATACACCTGAGAGCTTGATGAACGCCGCTGCCTTCACCAGAACCCATCCCCCGAAGCATCTGAGGAACCTCTTACTCTTGAGGAACTCGCTGTCTTGGAACGAGCTGAAGTTAGCCGGGATGGACAACGTAACATACCTCTCCCTCCCGATCACTACCTCTATAGTCGGGCATGCTTCCATTGCCACCGACTCTCCCATATCCGCATCAATTGCCTGTATTACGTTTGCCCCCACTGCGCCCGCCATCGTCCTGGCCATACCCAACACCGCTGTCCTCGTTGTCCATGTCCTCATACCCTTAACCCCGTAAACTCCTCCTCCTCCTCTGCTTCTTCCACGCGTTCTAGGCATTCTGGTCCATCCCAACCCCTCATTGACCAACTCTCCGACCCCTCGTCCTCTGGCTCCAGCTCTGTTCCTAGACCGATCCCTCCTCCTTCATCCCATCGTCGCTGAACCCCCCACCCTCGTCAACATCATTGTCGTCCCTCCCCTGACCTCGAACTTGCCGATCTTGACCTGAACGACCATGACCCAGGATATGATGACTCTGCATATGCCAACATGACTGGTTCCCCTGGTGGAGGTAGATGCATGGATTTCTGATTTTTCTTTGATTTTATTCTTCATAGTGATTTCAAATGTACTCCAGGGGTAATGTTACGATTCACTTATTTTCCTTCGTTGTTCTTTGATATGATAGACTGGCCCGACCCGGTATCTTTTACCTTCTTTAGAGTGCTCTAGAACATGCAATGTGTTCATCGCACACGTTTCATTTCCGCCTTCTATTCTTGCTATCTACGCTTCTATTTCCTGTGGAAGGTTCTATCTTCACTTCACTTAGTCACCAACCTTCCATGACCTTCTATTACCTTCTATCCTTCGCTGGACTTAAGCCGTCGTCTTACTCGATGTAACCCCAGCTTAGTCCTGCTCAATTCTACCTTGATCACTTCGAACCCTTGACCCCTCTCGTTGACTCATCGTCAGACAATCCCCTTGAACCTCTCATCGACTCATCGTCGGATGACTCCTTGACTCCTTCATCGACTCATTGTTGGACGACCCCCTTGATCCCTTCATCGACTCATTGTTGGACGACCCCCTTGATCCCTTCGTCAACTCATCGTTGGACAACCCCCTTGATCCCCTCATCGACTCATCATCGGACGACTCCCTTGATCCCCTCATCGACTCATCGTCGGACGACTCCTTGATCTCTTTGTCGACTCATCGTCAAACGACCTCTTTGACTATTCGGCAAGCCCTCTTGACCGAATCATCCAAATCTCTTGACCCTCTGTTAGTTCTTTGAGCCTATGCTTGTTCCTACCTGGACCAAGCGTAACAAAACTAAGGAAAGCGAAGACAGTGAACTCCAAACTATAAACTCTGTGGTAAACAAATCACAATAATGCACCACAATGTGGCTGAACAACTAAATAAGGGAAAAGCAAGGAAAACAGTGAAGTGCACAATCAGAACTGTAACATCTGGTTTGCGACCATGCCAGAGTTCGAATGGAGTCACATCATCCAGGGCAGCTGTGGGACATCGGTTCCATACATGAATGAGTGTGGCAAGCGCTTCACCCCAAAATGCCATTGCAAGCCCAGATTCCTGTAACATAGCAGTGATGCGTTCAGAGAGCACCCAGTTGGCGTGCTCTGCCACTCCATTCTGCTGTGGACGCGCACGAACTGTGTGCTGGCACTCAATACCACACTCAGTGGTGTATTTGAGCATTGCATTGCTCATGTATTCGCCACCCTTGTTGTCTCGCAGGGTTTTGATCTTTCACTTGCTCTGGTTCTCTGCAAATGCCTTGAACTGCTTGAATGCCTCGAAGACATCTGACTTGGCGCAAATTGGCAACACAAAGCGATATCAAGAGTAGTTGTCGATGAATGTGACCCAGTAGCAGTATCCAGAGAATGTGGGATATGGCACTTGGTGCACATCTGAGTGAACGAGCTCTAGAGGACGAGAAGCATGTGAGGTAGAGCTAGGGAATGGATTTGCAGTCATCTTGCCAGCCAGACATGGCTCACAGATTGGATCAGGTGGTGATTTCGTGTAGAGCTTCATCCCAGTCACCATTTCACGCTCAAACAGCTGTTTGACATCAGCAATGTTGTTATGTGCAAATCGGCGGTGCCAGAGCAACAGATCGAGTGGAACTGTGGTTGCAGGGCATGCATGTTCGGTCACAGGCTGAGTCATGCCATTGAGGAACGCTGCATTGTGGCCATTAATTGTGGCAATGAAGAGTGGTGGACCAGATTGGTGTGAAAATGTCATATGAGTGGCATTGATATGGACAATGATTGATGAATGTCGAGTGAGATATAGGACAGTGAGCAGGTTGTTTCGTAGTTGAGGAACATGCAAGACATTTGAAAACTCAACCACTCGACCTCTCTTTTCCTCTATCACTGGGTGGAACAACACAGACCCAACTCTGGCCAAATAGACAATGGTATTGTCAGCGAGCTTGATTGGAATGCATTTGGGGGTATAATTGCGAAGCCAATGGCGATGGGGCATCATATGAGAAGTGGCCCCTGAGTCTGCATTCCAGTTGTGGTCAGCATCGAGTTGGAGCGGAGGGAATGGGTCAGAAGGGTCACTGGAATGAAGACTTGCATTTCCAGCCTTCTCAACCACTTCCTGAGGACCTGGGGATGTCCCAGTCATCGTCTGCGCCTGCTCAGGCCTTTTCTCACTGTGCTTCTGTGACTTGTAGTACTTCTTGGCCCTCTGCAGCGAATAGCACTTGCACAGGCAGTGCCCAGACTTCTCACAGAATGAGCATGGCAAATTTGCGGCACAACCGCAGCCAGATAAAGCAGAAAGCACAGAGTTGACAGGAGTGGCAGAGGTGGCGTCCGGATGAGGGTGACAGTTGATTTCCTTGGTCTGGAATGCTGCTTTGACCTTGTCCTTGTCGAGATCAGTGAGGAGAGCGAGGGACGAGATGAAATGGTTGTATTCTGGGCCAAGTGAGTGAATCATGGCCATGCAGGTCAGCTCATCGTCAAGCTTTGCTATGTCGAATGAGGAGCTGTGGAGGTCCTTGATGCGAAGCATAGACTCTTCGACTCAAGCAGCAAGGGCAGGGAGCGACTCTTCAGGGCGCTTCCGGATGTTAAAGAACTCGTCATAGGCAACAAAGTGACTGCTGGCTTTCTGTTGGACAAAAACAAGCTTGAGTGCAGCCCAAGCTTGGGTAGGATCATCCTGGGTTGCTTGGATGTGGACTTGCTGGTCAGAAGCAATGTTGAGCATGAGCTCACCAGCTGCTCTGTCCTGTTTGTGTTATAGTTCTGATTGTGCACTTCACTGTTTTCCTTGCTTTTCCCTTATTTAGTTGTTCAGCCACATTGTGGTGCATTATTGTGATTTGTTTACCACAGAGTTTATAGTTTGGAGTTCACTGTCTTCACTTTCCTTAGTTTCTGACAGTGAACTCCAGGTGTGTAGTATGCTTACTGCTCAATATACCAGTTTCTGACAGTGAACTCCAGCTGCCTGATTCAGCTGCTTAACAGGTTATGAGCCCTGCGCTCTAGTTGCCTCATATCCATCATTCCTCACTTGACAAAAATTTTCTTCGCACACCCACCATGTCCTCAGAACAACAATCCCACTCCCATCGCATCCAGCCTCTTTCTGGCAACAACTACATCACCTGGAGCGAGGAGATGAAGGCTCTCTTGCGCTCCAAAGGCCTCTGGAGGCTCGTCAGTGGCTTTGAAACTCACCCAAGCACAGCTGGAGCTGACCAGACTGCCTGGGACATCAAACAGGACAGAGCAGCTGGCGAGCTGATGCTCAACATTGCTCCTGACCAGCGAGTCCACATCCGAGCAACCCAGGATGATCCTACCCAGGCTTGGGCTGCACTCAAGCTCATTTTCGTCCAACAGAAAGCAAGCAGTTGCTTCGTCGCCTATGACAAGTTTTTCAACATCTGGAAGTGCCCTGGGGAGTCGCTCCTTGCCCTTGCTGCTCGAGTTGAAGAGTCTATGCTTCGCATCAAGGACCTCTGCAGCTCCTCATTCAACATAGCAAAGCTTGACGACGAGCTGACCTGCATGGCCATGATTTGCTCACTTGGCCCAGAATACAACCATTTCATCTCCTCCCTTGCTCTCCTTACAGATCTGGACAAGGACAAGGACAAAGCAGTGTTCCAGACTGAGGAAATCAACCATCACCCTCATCCGGACACCACCTCTGCCACTCATGCTGACTCTGTACTTTCCGCTTCATCTGGTTGTGGTTATGCTGCAAATTTGCCATGCTTATTCTGTGAGAAGTCTGGGCACTGTCAGTGCAAGTGCTATTCACTGCAGAGGGCCAAGAAGTACTACAAGTCGCAGACAAACAGGGAGAAAAGGCCTGAGCAGGCGCAGATGACGACTGGTGTTACAGTTCTGATTGTGCACTTTGCTGTTTTTGTTGGTTTTCCTTATTTAGTTGTTTAGCCACACTGTGGCACATTATTTCCCTTTGTTTACCACAGAGTTTATAGTTCGGAGTTCACTGTCTTCGCTTTCCTTAGTTTCTGACAGTGAACTCCAGGTGTGTAGTATGCATACTGCTCAATATACTAGTTTCTGACAGTGAACTCCAGCTGCCTGATTCAGCTGTTTAACAGGTTATGAGCCCTGCACTCTAGTTGCCTCATATCCATCACTCCTCACTCGACAAAAATTTTCATCCCACATCCACCATGTCCTCAGAACAACAATCCCACTCCCACCACATCCAGCCTCTCTCTGGCAACAACTACATCACCTGGAGCAAAGAGATGAAGGCTCTCTTGTGCTTGAAAGGCCTCTGGAGGCTCGTCAGTGGCTTGCAAACTTGCCCAACTGCAGCTGGAGCCGACCAGACTGCCTGGGACATCAAACAGGACAGAGCTGCTGGCAAGCTGATGCTCAACATTGTTCCTGACCAGTGAGTCCACATCCAAGCGACCCAGGATGATCCTACTCAGGCTTGGGCCGCACTCAAGCTGGTTTTTGTCCAACAGAAAGCCAGTAGTCGCTTTGTTGCCTATGACAAGTTCTTCAATATCTGGAAGTGCCCTGATGAGTCACTCCCTGCCCTTGCTGCTCGAGTTGAAGACTCCATGCTTCACATCAAGGACCTCCACAGCTCGTTGTTCGACATAGCGAAGCTGGACAACGAGCTGACCTGCATGGCCATGATTCGCTCACTCGGCCCAGAATACAACCATTTCATCTCGTCCCTTGCTCTCCTCACTGATCTGGACAATGACAAGGTCAAAGCAGCATTCCAGACAGAGAAAATTAACCGCCGCCCTTGTCCAGATGTGACTGCATCCACTCCTGCTGATGCTGTGCTCTCTGCTTCATCTGGCTGCGGTTGTGCTGCAAATTCGCCATGTTTGTTCTGCGAGAAGTCTGGGCACTGCCAGTGCAAGTGCTATTCACTGCAAAGGGCAAAGAAGTACTACAAGTCGCAGAAGCACAGGGAGAAAAAGCCTGAGCAGGCGCAGATGATGACTGGGACATCCCCAGGTCCTCAGGAAGTGGTTGAGAAGGCCGGAAATGCAAGTCTTTGTTCCAGTGATGCTTCTGACCCATTCCCTCTGCTCCAACTTGATGCTGACCACGACTAGAATGCAGACTTGGGGGCCACTTCTCATATGACACCCCATCGCCATTCGCTTTGCAATTATACCCCCAAATGCGTCCCAATCAAGCTCGCTGACAATACCATTGTCTATTCAGCTGGGGTTGGGTCTGTGTTGTTCCACCCAGTGATAGAGGGAAAAAGAGGTCGAGCGGTCGAGTTTTCGAATGTCTTGCACGTTCCTGAGCTGCGAAATAATCTCCTTGCTGTGCTATACCTCACCCGACACTCATCAATTGTTGTCCATATCAATGCAATGCATATGACATTCTCACACAAAGCTGGCCCACCACTTTTCGTCGCCACAATCAATGGCCACAATGCAGCATTCCTTGATGGCATGACTCAGCCTGTGACTGAACATGCATGCCCTGCAACCACAGTTCCACTCGATCTGTTGCTCTGGCATCGCTGATTTGCACACAACAACATTGCTGATGTCAAACGGCTGTTTGAGTGTGAAATGGTGACTGGGATGAAGCTTGACACGAAATCACCACCTGATCCAATCTGCGAGCCATGCCTGGCTGGCAAGATGACTGCAAATCCATTCCCTAGCTCTACATCACACGCTTCTCGCCCTCTAGAGCTTGTCCACTCAGATGTGCACCAACTGCCATATGCAACATTCTCTGGGTACTGCTACTGGGTCACATTCATTGACGATTACTCCTGATATCGCTTTGTGTTGCCTATTCGTGCAAAGTTGGGTGTCTTTGAGGCCTTCAAGCAGTTCAAGGTGTTTGCAGAGAACCAGAGCGAGCGAAAGATCAAAACCCTGCGAGATGACAAGGGTGGTGAGTACATGAGCAATGCGATGCTCAAATTCACCACTGAGTGTGGTATTGAGTGCCAGCACACAGTTCGTGCACGTCCACAGCAGAATGGAGTGGCAGAGCGCGCCAACTGGGTGCTCTCTGAACGCATCACTGCTATGTTACAGGAATCTGGAGTTGCAATGGCATTTTGGGGCGAAGCACTTGCAGCACTTGTTCATGTATGGAACTGATGTCCCACAGCTGCCCTGGACAATGCCACTCCATTCGAACTCTGGCATGGTTGCAAACCAGATGTCTCTCACTTGTGAGTCTGGGGATCAACTGCTTATGTGCATATCCAGAAGGACAAATGCACTGCACTGTGCCCACACTTCAAGAAGTGTGTGTTTATAGGGTACCCTGATGGTTACAAAGGTTGGAAATTCTATAACCCAACCACAAAGCACACAGTTATCTCAGAGTGTGCAGACTTTGATGAGCATACAACTGTGATCCCAGCTACCTATGCTCCACCACATCGCACCCAGTCTGTGATGCCCTACACAGCTCCAGTACTGGATGGCTATGATGACAATGAGGGCATTTCTGACCCTCTTGCAGTTCTACATCCTGTGGGGGGGCCTCCTGCTGCTTCTGCAGACGACAAACAGGATGCAGAACCCAACACCCCAATTGCAGTGCCTCAGCCTTTGCCAGATCCTGTGACACCCATCGCTGCACCTCAGCCATTGCCAGATCTGCCTCACACACCACTCCCTGCACTGGCTGATGAGCCAATTGGCATTGGAGCGCGTTTGCCTTGCAGAACATGCCAGCCACCTCGCGAATGGTGGAAACTCAGTCCTGCCCTACTCACAGACAATGCAGATGACTCAGATGATGAAGAGGTGGATATTGTGCAGTGTTTTGCATCTGGTACAGCATATCCAAGGACATTCAAGCATGCCATGAAGCAGGAGGATGCTGCAGAGTGGAGACAGGCTGCCTTGGATGAGCACACCGCTCACAAGACGAATGGGACATGGACGCTGGTAGATCAACCCAAGGATCAACCAGTGATTGGGTCCAAGTGGGTCTTCACAAAGAAATTTCACACTGATGGCTCCTTTGAGTGCTACAAGGGACATCTTGTCACCCAGGGCTTCTCCCAGCATCCAGGATTTGAGTTCCTCGAGGATTTCGCCCCCACAGTCCGTTTGCCCACCTGGCATGTCATTTTGGCTTTCGCAGTGATCCACGACCTGCATCTGTGGTCTGTGGATATCTTGAACACTTACCTGAATGGTGAGATGGACTGTGATGTGTATATGGAGCAGCCCGAGGGCTTTGCTGAGGGCGACCACAAGGAGCGAGTGTGCTTGCTCAAGAAAGCGCTGTATGGCACCAGGCAAGGTGGAAATCACTGGAATCGCAAGATGCGGTCGATTCTGGAGTCTATGGGCTTTTCACAGGCATACTCAGATGCCTCAGTCTATGTCTTTGTGCAACATGATGTCTGGATCATTCTGCCTGTCTTTGTGGATGATATGACATTCACATCACAGTCCCTGCCTGCAATCAAGCAAGCAATCACTGATTTGAGCAACCACTTCAACTGCACAATCTGGGCCCAACCACAGAGATTCTGGGGATCAAGATCGACCAGGATCATGCAAAACGCTCCCTTACCATCTCACAGCAGTAGTACTGCACTGACATGCTTGCTTGCTTCAATATGGCTGATTGCAAGCCAGTCCAAACTCCAATGGATCCTGGTCTCTGCTTGTTGCGCGAGCAATCCTCCAAAACAGCTGAGGAGCACAGACTTATGCACTCAGTTGACTATGGTGGTGCTGTGGGCTCTCTGCAGTACCTATCATGTACCACTCACCCAGACATTGCCTTCACTGTAGGTCAGCTTGTGTCATTCACCTCAGATCCTGGTGTAGCCCACTGGAACGCAGTCAAGCACTTGTTTCGCTATATCAAAGGGACAATGAACTATGGCATCACATACTTGCCTGATCCCTCCTCATCTTCCCAGCTCTTCACCACATTCTCTGATGCAAATCATGGTGGCTGCAAGGACACTGGATGGTCCACAAGCGCATATGTCATCAAAATTGGTACTGGCATTGTCTCCTGGATGTCCAAGCGTCAAACAATCATTGCACTGTCCACCACTGAGGCAGAGTATGTCGCTGCATGTGAGGCTGGCAAGGAGATTGTCTGGATGCGCAAGTTGATGCAGGAACTTGGCTTTCAGGTGAATGGCCCCTCGACGCTCCATATGGACAACCAGTCTGCAATCCAGGTGGTGAAGCATCCAGAGCACCATGGCAGGATGAAGCACTTGGATCTGCAGTGGTACTGGCTGAGAGATATGGTAGATAACAGTGTCATTTTGCCTTCTTTCATTCCTACTTTGAATATGCCTGCTGATCTTCTCACAAAGGCACTCCCCAGAGTTAAAGTGACACATTTTTGTTCTTTGCTTGGACTTGCCCCATTTCAAACAATTTAGTTGATTTTGCACCAATGCACAATCAGGGGGGTGTGTTACAGTTCTGATTGTGCACTTTGCTGTTTTTGTTGCTTTTACCTTATTGAGTTGTTTAGCCACATTGTGGTGGATTATTGTGATTTGTTTACCACAGAGTTTATAGTTCAGAGTTCACTGTCTTTGCTTTCCTTAGTTTCTGACAGTGAACTCCAGGTGTGTAGTATGCTTACTGCTCAATATATTAGTTTCTGACAGTGAACTCCAGCTGCCTGATTCAGCTGTTTAACAGGTTATGAGCCCTGCGCTCTAGTCACCTCATATCCATCACTCCTCACTCGATGAAAATTTTCTTCACACATCCACCATGTCCTCAGAACAACAATCCCACTCCCATCACATGCAGCCTCTCTCTGGCAACAACTACGTCACCTGGAGCAAGGAGATGAAGGCTCTCTTGTGCTCAAAAGGCCTCTGGAGGCTTGTCAGTGGCTTGGAAACTCGCCCAACCACAGCTGGAGCCGACCAGACTGCCTGGGACATCAAACAGGACAGAGCTGCTGGTGAGCTGATGCTCAACATTGCTCCCAACCAGTGAGTCCACATCCGAGCAACCCAGGACAACCCTACCCAGGCTTGGGCCGCACCCAAGCTGGTTTTTGTCCACCAGAAAGCCAGTAGTCGCTTTGTGGCCTATGACGAGTTCTTTAACATCTGGAAGCACCCTGAGGAGTCACTCCCTGCCCTTGCTGCTAGAGTCGAAGAGTCTATGCTTCACATCAAGAGGTACAGAGTCCTGGATGAAACCAGATCAGAAGGGTGAGAGTGTTGGCTTCAGGTAATGCCTGCACCCTTGTGTGGTCCTGGCTCTTGTATTTTGAAGATCAGACAAGGACAATGACTATGGTAGTTGGAGGACTACCACAGTGGGGGCAACTGAAGTTGGATGCAGGGGAGGGAGTGAGGAGGAGACAAGTGAAAGGAGACAAGCAGAAGGGCAGATGAATTCGATACTCAAACTGAGGGACTAGTCCTCAGCAACTAAGACCTTAAATACATGAGAGTCTACTATACTACAGGGACATGGAGATGGAGAGGTGACAGAAGTGTGCAGTCCTGTGCAGTGCTACATTCTTGTGGCATACTCTATGGTGGCAACCAGGGTGGACAGCAAAATGGAGACAGTCCTCCCTGAGGGTTGTCAACAGCAAATGACAGCAAGGTGTAATTGGTCAGGGTGGGACCATTAGGTGGTTGATTGGAGATGGGGAAGTGGACACAGGGGCAGAGGTGAGTGGAGGTGAGCAGAATGGGATGTCAGAGGGGCAGATAGGTAGCAGAGGGGATGGAGAAGTGGAGGTTGGGTTAGTGAATGGTATGGAACATGACAGTATCCCCCCTTAGGGCCTGAACTCTTGAAGGCTACTGACTGGTGTGATCACATGCTGATGTGAAGTCATGGCTGAGATCAAATGCTCAGAGTTTGAATTGCCTATAAAAAAGGTGGAGTTGGGACTTAGCATTTTGAGCAACAACTTCTACCATAACCACTGACAACAACAACAACAAGTGGCAAGGCATGACCAATCTTGACCTCAAGGTCTGGTCAGATGATGACAAGGTGACCAAGGCATCAAAGATGCCAAGGGGAGCATAAGCAACAAGTTTGCAAGAAACATGAACAGTTGCATGCAGTGCAGCTTGAGGTATGTGGTCCACCTATCCACCAAGGCCACTTATTCCAATGGACACCAACAGAAGGAGAGAAAGGAGCACAAGGAGTAGGAGGCAAAGGCAAGGGAGGAGTGTGACTGCCAAGAGCAGATGCAACAGGCGTGTGAGGTGATGGAGGCATGGGAGTGGAGGGCACATGAGGAGAGGGTGGC
The DNA here is from genome assembly GCA_038089675.1 of Boletales sp. KT-2023b. Lineage (NCBI taxonomy): Eukaryota > Fungi > Basidiomycota > Agaricomycetes > Boletales > Boletales sp. KT-2023b. The sequence goes on along the minus strand of JBBPLE010000474.1, from coordinate 7,185 downwards.
TGAGGTTGCAAAAGGTCATGCTGCAAAGGTTGTGGAAGAGCAGGTGGTGTGTCATCCCCAAACATACAAACAATGCTGATGAAACCCAAGGGAGTGCATTCCTCAAGCAGGACAGAAGGTGACTGTGTGTGAGCCCTGTGGGAAGAAGAGGAAGGGCTGCAGTTGGTTCATGGACCAAGGGTCATTGGCAGAGGATGGCAGGGTGCATCCATCAAAGAGAGCAGTGTCACTGAAGACAGGGTGAGTGGCAAAGAGGGCAGCATTGCTGAAGACAGGGCAAGCAGCAAAGAGGGCATGGACAACAATGACAGAGGAGGAGGAGGAGGAGGAAGAAATTAGGCCATTTGACCTGATGGAGTGCACCACAAATCATTGCAACATGCTCAGTATGTTGACAGAGGCAGTGGGTGTGTGGATGGAGGAGGTGAAGCAGATCTGCTTCATTCATCAAATGGTGCTTGCATGCCAAGAGCACTTGGCCGCAGCAATGGAATGGATGTGCCTGGCACAGGAGAGGTTGGCCACCTATGAAGGATGGAGGTATGGTCAGGAGGTGTGGAGGGCAAGGGAGTTCCAGCAAGAGAGCTTGAAGGATGGGGAGAAGTGGAAGACAGAGGATGGAGGATGTTGAGATGGCAGAGGAGAAGGAGGAAAAAGAAGGAGAGCAGGAGGCAGGTGAGAAAGAGAAGGAGGGAAAAAGAAAGGAGAAAGAAGTGGAGATGGAGAAGAAGAAGGAGGCAGAGAAGGAGACAGAGAAGAGGGTGGAAGAGGCAGAGGTGGAGCAGATGGTGGAGGAGGTGGAGGAACAAGGCACCCCCCCTCCATTGCAAACACAAGAGTAGTTGTAATATTTTGTTTGTTCTTTTTTCTTGTTTCAAAGAAATCTAAAATACAAATCAGATGAGTTGGAGTAAAACAGAACAAGAGTAAAAGGAAATTCTATGGGATATAAGGTCTGGGCTTGGTCAAATAGCAGAGGTGGTAGGCTTTGATCAGCTTGCTGGTGTTGTCTAGCTCCATTACTAGTAGCCAGGAGGTTTCTTCATCAGTACCCTCATAACTGGCCCACTTGACATAATACAGGAGTTGGCTTTGTGGACAGCAGCAATCAACCTTGGAATCTAGGATTTCCACAATCTCATACTCTAACTCACCATCTATCTCAACTGGCAGAGGCAGAGGTTGGGTGTGGTTGGGGATGGTGTTGGGGACAGAGGGTTCCAATTGTGAGACATGGAATACTGGATGCATGGAGCACATTGAATTGTGTAGGTAGAGGGTGAAGGAGTGAGTACTAGGGTGCATGATGATCTCAAATGGTCTGAGGTTCTTATTGGAGAGTTTCTGTGAAAGGTGCATGGTCCTGAAGTATTTGGCTTGATGAAGGCTTCATCACTGATCTTGAGCTCCAACAAGGATGATCTCTAGGCATCAGCTGGTCCTTGGTACTGCTGCTGTGCTAGCAACATTTCAGTCCATAAGAACTCATGTAGCTGATGGAGGTCAGAGGTGTATTCTTGGGCTCAAGTGGAGGACAGAGTGAGGTTGGAGGAGATGGAGATGTTGGGGTGATAACCCTTATTCACAAAGAAGGGGGAGACACCAGTGGTGGCGCTTGGTGCATTGTTGAAGGTGAATTCTGCAAGGGGCAGGAGGTTTGACCAGTCATCCTGTTGGTAACTATAGTAGGTCCAAATGTATTGCTCTAGGGTTTGGTTGGTCCACTTGGTTTGGCTGTCACCCTCTGGGTGGTAACTGGAGGTAAAGTGGAGTGTCATTCTGAGGGCCTTGCCAAGGGAGTGAAAGAAGTGCAATACAGTATGAACTTGGATCCACAATTGGAGGTGATGTGGGAGGGAACCCTATGCTTCAAGAAGACATGCATAATGAAGAGCTTTGTGAGGTCAGGGGAAGTGATGGTATCATGGGTTGGAATGAAGATTCCTTGTTCTGATAACCAGTCAACAACTATGAGGATGGAGGTGTAGCCATTGGAGGTGGGGAGATGCTCTATAAAGTCCATAGATATAGAGTGCCATTGGTGCTCTGGGATTGGAAGTTGTTTTAGCAGGCCATATGGGTGGTGTTGGAGAACCTTAGCTTGGGTGCATGCAGTGCATAAGGACACATATTCCTTGATGAAGACATGGAGTCCAGGCAAGGTGTATTCTCAGCAGATGAGCTCCAATGTACAGTTCTGACCACAGTGGCCTGTGAGAGGGTGATCATGTTTATACCAGAGTACCTATAGGCAGAGGTTATTTTCATCCAGAATGTAGATTCTCCCATTGAGGTGGAGGAATCCATCAGAGTCAGTTGACTATCAGGGATTGGAGGGGTCAGATAGGTGACATTGTGCTACCAGGTTGGATGGAAGAGTGGACAGGATGTCCTGGTGGAGGGAGTCCACATTGACCAGGAGTGCAGCACAAATGGCAGGGGTGATGAGACAGGTAGCCCTAAGGGAGGACATGAGCTGTTCTTGGGTAAAAACAGGCTTAAAGTTGTGTGGGTTGGCACAAGCATAGTTCCTATCCCCCTCCTTCAGATAGACATCCCAATGGCAGGTAAGGGCATCAGGCTTTGCACCAAGGTGTCCAGGGCAAAAGTGGATGATGAGGTGGAATTGACAAAGGAACTCTGACCAGCAGGCCTAGCAGCAAGTCAGGACCTTTGAGGCAGTAAAGTACTTGAGATTCTTGTGGTCCATGACAATGTTGACTGGAGTGGTGGAGCCCTCAAGGTAATGTTGCCAATGTTGGAAGGCCTCAAAGATGGCTAACAACTCCTTGTTATGGGTGTTATAATTCAACTCCAGGGCAGTGAGTGTGCAGGAGAAGAAAGCAACAGGGTGGAGCTTGCTGTCAGCACAGGTAATGAAGAGTATATGAGCGACAGCATAGTCCGAAGCATTAGTCTCCACAGTGAGCAGAGCATCAGGCACCCAATGGGTCAGGATTGGAGTGGAGGAGAAGTCAGCCTTGAGGCACTTGAAGGTGGAGTGACAGTCATTGGTGAAGTTCCAAGGAGTGTCTTTGTGAGTGAGGTGTGTGAGCAGAACAGCAATGTTGGAGTAGTTGTGGATGAAACAATGGTAGAAGTTGGCAAAGCCAAGGAATGACTGGATGTCCTTTACCTTGTGGGGTTCAGGCCAATTAGAGATGGCCTTAACTTTTTCTGCAGACATGGATAGTCCATTGGTGGAGGGCTGGAAACCCAGATATTTGACAAAGGTGGAGTGGAACTCACACTTCTCTGATTTTGCATAGAGTCCATGTTGTTGTAGACAACAAAGGACCTCATGGACATGCTTCTTGTGGGAAGTGGGGTTGGAAGAGTAGATGAGGATGTTGTCTAGGTAAACCACAACACAGACATTGAGGAGGTTAATGAAAATGCTGTTGACAAACCTCTGGAAAGCAGCTGGTGTTACACCTGGTCCAGATAGGAATGGGCATAGGCTCAAAGAACTAACAATGGGGTCAAGGGTTCCAAGGTATTCAGGCAAGAGGGCTTGCCAGAAGGTCAAGTGTTCAGTCAATGATAGACATTGACAAGATTCAAAGGGGTTGTCTGACAATGAAGTTGATGAAGGATTTCAGAGGGATTTGAGGAGATTGTCCAATGGTGAGGTCAATGAAGGAGTTCAGAGATTTGAGGAGATCAAGGTAAGATTGAGCAGGACTAAGCTGGAGATACATTGAGTATGACAACAGCTTAAGTACTGTGAAGAATGGAAACTAATGGAAGGTCATGGAAGGTTTGTTACTAAGCAAATGAAGATAGAACCTTCCATGAGAAACAGATGTAAAGATAACAAGAATAGCATACAGAAATGAATGGTGTGTGATGAACACATTGCATGTTCTAGAGTACTCTAAAGAAGAAAAAGATACTGGGTTGGGCTGGTCTATCATACACAGGAAAAAGAAGTGAATTGTAACATTACCCCTGAAGTACATTTGAAGTTACAATGAGAAATGAATCAAAGAAAAGAGTTAAAGAAAAGAATCAGAGATCCATACACCTATCTCCACCTGGGGGACCGGTCATGTTGGCATAAGCTGAGTCATCATACCCTGGGTTGTTGTCATTCAGGTCTAAGTTGGCAAGTTCAGGATCAGGAGAGGGGCAGTGAGGATGGTGGCGAGGATGGAGAGGTTGATGACAACAATAAGATAGGGGGGAACTTGTCTGGGAGCTGTGTTAGAGCTGGAGGATGGGGGGTCAGAGAGTCATTTGATGAGAGGCTGGGGTGGGGATGGAGGAGTGAAGCCAGAATGCCTGGAGTGTGTCAAGGAAGCTGAAGAGGAGGAAGAGGAGTTTATGGGGTTGAGGGTATGTGGACAAGGATGATGGGGGCAGCAATGTTGGGTGTGACCAGGGCAGTGATGAGCACAGTGCAGGCAGACATAGTACAGGCAGTTGATGTGGATGTGTGAGAGTTGGTGGCAATGGAAGCATGCCTGGTTGTATGGGTAATGGTTGGGGGAGAGGGGTACATTATGCTGTCCTTCCCAACTGACTTTGGCTTGTTCCATAACGGCTAGTTCCTCAAGGGTGAGGGGTTTTTCAGAGGCTTCTGGGGATAGGTTTTGGTGTAGGTGGCAGTTGTTACGATTCACTTCTTTTCTTGTTCATTGATATGATAGACTGGCCTGACCCGGTACCCCTTTACTTTCTTTAGAGTGTTCTAGAACATGCAACATGTTCATCGCACACTTTTCATTTCCACTTTCTATTCTTGTTATCTATACTTCTGTTTCTCATGGAAGGTTCTATCTTCATTTGCTTAGTAACAAACCTTCCATGACCTTCTATTAGTTTCCATTCTTCACAGTACTTAAGCCATTGTTCTACTCGATGTATCCTTAGCTTAGTCCTGCTCAATCATACCTTGATCTCCTCAAATCCCTGATCTCCTTCGTTAACCTTATCATCAGATGACTCTCTTGATCTCCTTTGTTGACCTTATTGTTGGACAACTCTCTTGATCTCCTTTGTCGACCTTATCATTGGATGGCTCCCTTGATCTCCTTCGTCAACTTCATCGTTGGACGACTCCCTTGATCTTCTGGCAAGCTTTCTTGTCTGAATACTCTGAACCTTTGACCTGCAATTAGTTCTTTGAGCCTATGCTTGTTCCTACCTGGACCAAACGTAACAAAAGGACTAAGCTTCTCTTTTGAGCTACCATTGCTGTAGTCTCTCATCATTTCCTCCCCTCGAACACCAGGAGCCCTTGAAAGGGCACTATGACACTCTTATCAAGTCCCCTCAGAATCTCCCCCCTCCACTGAACACTCCAACGAAGAAACCTTTGTCCCTGCCCCAGACGTCTCTCTCAGGGAACCAACATCACCTCTCCCCACCCCCATCGTAACCAGACCTCTCCTCCTTCCTCCCCCACCCTCTACTCCCATTCCCCCCTGACAGTTCATTCCCTTGCATCCACTTCCTCCCTTCCTTCCCCCACAACCACTGCCTCCCTTCCTTCCCCCACAACCACCTTGTCCCACCATGACCTTGAAACCAGTCAAACTTTGCATTGGCACCCCCAAAAACTTTGATGGTGACTATGCCAAAGCCATGATCTGGTTGGACTCTGTCTGAACCTACCTCCTTGTCAATGAAGAAGTCTATACCACCGACGCCAAGAAGATCACCTTCACCCTCTCATATATGACCAAAGGAGCTGCCTTTACTTGGGCCTCCTCTTTCTGAAAAGCCACTCTCAATGCAAACAAAGGCTTCAGGACCTACATGGACTTTATTACTGAGTTCAACACCACCTTTGAACACAAAGACACTGCCGCCCTCTCCATCACCTGGCTCTCTTCTACCAAGATGGAAGGGAAACCCTCTCTCTCCAACCTCACCAAATATATCTCTGAATTCTGAAACCATGTCCAGATCAGCAGGATCATTGACCAAAATGTCCTCATCAGATACTTCTCCACTGGCATCTATGTCAAACTCATGCATCGCATTATGTCTATGGACACCATCCCCACCAAAATCAATGAATGGTATGCCAAAGCCACCCACTTCCTCACCCAATGGGGAAGAGCTGATGACATGGCAAAACAAGACAAGACCAACCTCCCCTACCATTCATTCTCCTCCTCCTCCCATCCTCAGAAAGACCCCGATGCCATGGACGTTGATGCTATCAAAGTATCTAAGTTAACTCCAGAAGAGTGAAAATGCTGTATTGCCAAAGGACTCTGTTTCTGCTGCCGAAAACCTGGATATCTTTCAAGGGACTGCCCCCACTTCCCCTCCCAGCTGAAGAAAACTGGAGAAAGGAAGGTTAGAAAGGTCAAAGAAGTCCCAAGGCTAGTGGAAGTTGAGGATGATGACAAAGAAGAAACCATAGCAAGGATCTCCTTCATCACACCCAACGAGGATTTTTAGGATGGAGACCTTCCCCAATGCAAGGCTCTCCCTCTTTTATGTGCACCCCTGTACTTGTATTGTCGATTACCAAGCAATCTATGCAAATCCCCATTGAAATCATCAAACCATTGCACTTAAAAGCCATTGGAACTCATGCTCTCATTGACTCTGGAGCACAAATCTCTTGCATTGACTGGGACTTTGTTCAAAAACATCGCTGCCTGAAAGAATGACTCCCCTCTCCCATTGCCATCAAAAACATCGACCAATCCTCAAACAAAAACAGTCTTATCCGTTTCTCCACCACACTCTATATCCACATCAGACAACTCATGCACCGTGTCACATTCTACATCCTCAACTGTGGAAAGGAGAATGTAATCCTTGGACTTCCCTGGCTTAGACAAGCCAACCCCACCATTGACTGGACCAAGCAAGAGCTATCCATCTCCCTCAACTCTGACCAATCCAAGGAGTTATACTACAATCATACCAAACCAACCCCCACCCTTCAGAGACCCACCCCTCGCCCACCCTGACATGTACAAGTTGACTCTGTCTGGGACAGACACCTCTATGACTACATGAAGAAGGATACTGAAGCCCAATACCTCCAACAAGCAAATGACAATTGAATCATCAATTGAATCATGCATTGCGGATCTCGCTTTATTCCCTCTACCACCATCGCCAAACTCACAATGGCAACCGAGCTAGCCATGGCTGCCAAAAAGGCCAAACCAACGGCAACTCTTCCACCTGAATACTCTGCCTTTTCCTCTGTCT
>JBBPLE010000473.1:0-26670 GCA_038089675.1 Boletales sp. KT-2023b | reverse complement strand
CCTCGTCGACTCTTCGTCGGACGATCTCCTTGAACCTTTCGTTGACTCATCGTCGGACAAATCCTTGAACCTCTCGTCGACTCATCGTCGGACGAACCCTTGAACCTCTCGTCGACTCATCGTCGGATGAACCCTTGAACCCTTCGTCGACTCATTGTCGGACGACCCTCTTTGACTATTCGGCAAGCATCCCTTGACCGAATCCTTCGAACCCTTGACCCTCAGTTAGTTCTTTGAGCCTACGCTCGTTCCTACCCGGACCAAGTGTAACATTGGGGATCTTGGAGATCATGATCAATGACTTTATTTTGTCGTTGACCAGGTAGCCAAAGTCAGAGAGGCGAGAAAAGAGGGTGTCAAGTTTTGAGAACGTTGACACTGGCAAGTTGTTGTCAGGGATTTGGAGGCCCATGAGGGCTTTAAACTCCGTTATTGTGGAGGAGACAGTTGGATTGTCGAAATGCTTCTCAAGTTCGATGAGGATGTTCTTGGCATGGTTGCTGAAGTCGATGCTGCACTCGCGAACGTGGTGTTTGCAAGTGAGCGCGATTGCACCAGTGGCCTTGTCATCATCTTTGTCCCAATCCTCCTGCTTTTCCTCAGCGCAATGGACTTCATCAGCTGGAGGTGTGTAGGCAGCTTGGGTAACTATACCATTGCTGTCTTTTACCTCAGCAAGGGTGACAGGGATGGAGGGGCGGAGCTTCATGATGCGGGAGTAAACCCTGATGGAACGAAGGTAATTGTCCATCTGGGACCACCAGGCATGGTAGTTTGTACCGTTGAGCTTCACAATGGTGGAGAGGGAGGTGGAAGACATGGTGATAATCTGGCAGGGATGAATGTTAGCATGGGTACCTTAAACGATAAGTAAAAGGGACGGGATTAACTGTGTCGCTGAACATCCAGAGCCCAAAAACTCGGGGGACATAGTCTCCTCTTGTTTTGAGATGGAGAGCGGCTGCTCTGCATGGCTTTCGCTTTGCAAAGTGTCTGGTGGAACTTAATCTGCACAGACGGCTCAAATGTTCACCATTCGGGGGTGGAACTTAATCTGCACCGACCAATGGTCAGGTAAGGATGAGAGAGCAGGGATCCTGCGTGGAATGCTGGATTGCCACTTGGGGCTCATAACCTGTTGCGAGTACGCGTGTTACATACACAGGAAGGTCTCTCACATACCTTTGGTTGGTTAGGTTGAGTAACTTACAACAGGTGTTGGTGGTATCAAGTAAAGAATCGATTAGAACTCAGCTCTGCTGAGTCTGAAGCTAAATACATAATGTGTGTGAACTAATTACTATGTATGTAACATAGGGTCCGTTCAACACAGATAATGCTTGTGCTGGTGGCAGCACAATGTTTTGGCTGCTTAATGCCATTCTTACACTGCCAATGTTGTTGCTTGGCATGTTCTGCCATCTGTGTACTCCAACTAAATCACAAATCTTCTTATGGCTGGCATCCAACAGGATTCTTTGGTCCAGCTTGGCTATATGCTAATTAAGATTATCATTACAGTCGACTCACTCATAACTGATACCCTATATAACCAATACTCCCTGAAATCCAATACCTTTTTTGGTTTCCCAAGTTGGTTTGCAGAGAACTTGCACCAATAACTGATAACTGATAATTGATACATTTTTGAAGGGGGATAACTGATAATTTACTGTAAATTATTATAAAATAAATATTCACAAAAGGCAACTTGGGCCCAAATGTTTGGTTTTCCATTCTTGTCACCATGAAACCAATTGATGTTGTCAAGAAAGGCTTGAAGAAGCTCCAGGATCAAACACATAATTGGAAAGTCATGCTTCAGGCTGCACTAAAGGCTAGTCAGCCTATTTCATAGACTGATGAAGAATGGTTGGACAGTGCTGGAAACTTGGTAGATGAGGAGCAAGTGGTTGACCAATTGGAGAAAGCACCAGATTATGACCATGCACTTCAATCTCTGAACCCATGAGACATATCCATTGTGCAGAGGTTAATAGAACTTGGTGACAAGAATAGTGCTGTTCCTACAGCAAAGTGCAAATGTATGAAATTTACTCTCCAAAAAATTGCAAATTTTAAGTGTGTTGGACAGATCCTGCACAACTGGTAAATACATCTATTGCAAAGCAGAAGCATCCAAGGGTAGTCAGGGCTACCAAGAGGGAGCATGCAATCCTTGTACAATGAATTGAAATTTTGAACTGGCATCATGCCAATGGGAAGAAGCAAATGAAGATGGTGAACATCAGCAAACCAACCTTTGCACTGGTTTTAACTCCAGAATCCACAGGCCCCTCTAGATTTGACAGCATATTCCAACTCATGACAGCTTTTTCCAGATATGACAGACTATTCCAGTGATGACTAATTAGAGTTCAATTTACACTTGGATATTATGTAATCATTATGTAATCAATAAACACCTTTACAACATTCATTGTAGTTCTACTCTTTCATACCATATATTTGACAGACTTTGACAGACTATTCCAGACTGTCCCAGGCTGGACAGATGGTTGAATGATAAATATGTCAGTGCAAGAATTGCAAAGAGGGAGAGAAAAGCAAATAAAAAGTATAGTAAATATATAGTGAAAGTATAGCAAAAATATATAGAAAGTGTATAGAAAGTGTATAGAAAGTGTTGAGAAAGTGTAGCAAAAGTGTAGCAAAAGTGTACAAAAAGTGTAGGAAAAAAGCATACAAAAAGTGTAGGTAAAGTGTAGCAAAAGTGTACAAAAAGTGTAGGAAAAAAGCGCACAAAAAGTGTAGGTAAAGTGTTGAAAAAGTATTGGAAAAGTGTTAGTAAAGTGTAGGAAAAGTGTAGGAAAAGTGTAGGAAAAAGCGTACACAAAGTGAACACAAAGTCTAAGTAAAGTAGGATTTGGAGGTGAGAATGGATTATATATGACTTATGTTTGACTATAATATGGATGGTCATGGCACTTTGAAAGTGTGGTGTGCTGTCTGATACTTAGGTTAAGCACACTACCATAGGGTAAATTGTATGGTGGGGAATCAAGCTAGTAAAGTAGTTTGATTAATATGAAGCTCCAGTTGTAATAGAATAGTAAAAGATGACAAATAAGGTTGTGAATAGATGTAATTATTAGTAATATTGGATATCTACTTTTGATTTGCTTTCATATATTTGACAGCCTGGACAAGTCTGTAAACAGCCTGGGACAGAGCTGTCCAGCTCTAGCCAGTTAGGTACCTTGCTAGGAGGGCTGGGGAAAGCTGGGATGCTGGCCAGTTTTGTCCAGCTCTGTCCAGACTGTCATAGACTTGACAGTGAGAGGTGGGTTTGCTGATGAAGCACTTCAATGATATCTATCCTAACCTCTGCCTCTCACAGCCATGAATGTTGGATTGGCTCAAACTTGAAGGGAAGTGGCGCATTGACTACAAAACAAATAATGGCTTGTCATGATCTGTGAAACATGTCCATCAGACCCAGCATCCTAAGGTGACAGAGATGCTTGATCTCTGGGTTTCAAAGGCAATGGCCAACAAGATCTTGCTGACAGGTGAAGTTCTACACCAGAAGTGAAAGACATTTGCTGATCTTGCTGGTATGGAGGATGAATGGCTTGGGTTGAGTGAAGGGTGGTTGAGCTGATACAAATCCTGAAATGGCTTGAAGCAAACAAAGTGGCATGGTGAAGCTGCATCTGCATCACCTGATGCAATTGCCAGGGAGCATTCATGAATCCTGTTACACTTGGTCTGGGTAGGAATGAGCATAGGCTCAAAGAACTAACAGTGGGTCAAGGGTTCAGGGTATTTGGTCAAGGAAGCTTGTCAGAAGGTCAAGGGAATCACCCAACAATAAGGTCGACAAAGGAGTTCCAGGGAGTTGTCTGATGATGATGTTGACGAAGGGGTTCAAGGGGGTTGTCCAACGATGATGTTGATGAAGGGGTTCAAGGATTCAAGGAGATCAAGGTATGATTGAGCAGGACTAAGCTGGAGATACATTGAGTATAACAACAGCTTAAGTACTGCAAAGAATGAAAACTAATGGAAGGTCATGGAAGGTTCATTACTAAGCAATCGAAGATAGAACCTTCTATAAGAAATAGAAGCATAGATAACAAGAATAGGAAATGGAAATGAAAGGTGTGCAGTGAACATGTTGTGTGTTCTAGGGCACTCTAAAGAAGGCAAAGGGGGTACCAGGTTGGGCCAGTCTATCATATCAAGAAAAGAAATGAATCATAACAAATCTAAGCATTGATTGCAGAGCTTGTTGAGAATATGAATATAATTTGTATTCTAGTAGCATGACCTACACTAGTAGAGCATGATTCACAAGTGTGACTCACAGTCTAGATCATATAGATTTAAGAAGAGAAGTCTAGAAATGTTATCTATGGTCTAGATCTTTACTCACACACTTGCACTATTCAATTTGAAATACTTAGTGTATTTGTCAGATAAGACTGACAGATTGGAAATGATTTTCAATTATATTTCAAATATCAATTATGTGCTCATTGATATTTGAAATTACCTTCATAATGCTTATTGATATTCTACAATAGCTTATTGATACTGTCAGACAGAATGCTGAAGAACATCATAGAATACAGTAGTACATTCTATAACTTATCCATAAGTAGATACTCCAGCATGTATATAAAGGTTGTCTTACAGCATACCTCTTTCCCTTAAGCAATCTACACATTGTTTAATTGCTCTATCAAGTCTTATACTCAATACTTCAATTGCTACTTGATTACTACTATTGTTGCATCAATACCTGGTGAGTGTTCCCACCAGAGGTTTTTATTCCTTTGTCCCTTCACATTTGGGTTTATTCCTGAAAGAGCTTGGTTATGAATTGCATGATACATTCAATGCTGATGAAACAGGTCTACATTATGCATACATGATGGTTTAAATAAAATAATGACATTTGAAGAAATCATCTTTAATAGCATACCACCTGATCAAGGATTGTCTGATAAACAACACTCCAGTATGAATGGAAAAAAAAACAGGTTAACATATCTCCTCACCACAAATGCAACCAGGTCAGAGAAACTGCCTCTGCTTATCATTGGAAAGGCATACAAGCCATGTTCCTTCATGAACAAGACTGGAGCACAGTTGGGCTTCAATTATTGTAACAATGCAAATGCATGGATGACTGCATTGCTATACCAGGAGTGGCTGTCAAATTGGGATGCAAAGCTCAGACAGCAAGGGTGGAAAATCCTTCTCTTACAGGACAATTTCTCTGGGCATGTTGTCCCAGATATGCTCACCAATATTCATGTTGAAAACTTCAAGCCTAATCTGACTGCACATGTGCAGCCCAATGACCAAGGGATCATGCATTGCTTCAAGGCACATTACCATGCAAAATTTATTCACCATGCTATTGATGATTATGAAACTGGGACAACTCCTGCTCACATCTATGATATTGATCAGCTTCAGGGGATGCACCTTGCTGATGAAGCCTGGAATGAGGTTGACACCACAACAACCCAAAACTGCTGGTGAAAAGTGGGCATCCTACCATCAGTGTCTAAGCCAGAGTTGGGTGCTAGTACATCCACTGCTCATCCCTCTATCCCTATTTCATCTCTCATTCACACAGATTTTGCTTCTCCACCTTCTGATGAACCTGTTGCACAAGCCAACTCAGAGACACTTCTCCAATCCACACTAGATGATCTGGAGTCAACAGGCACTCTCCAATGCTCAAATTGGATGAGCCTCACAGAGCTTCTCAACCCCATTTCTGAGGGGCACAATATTTATGAAGCCACAGACAAAGACATTTGTGAGGTGGTTTTGGAAGCAAAGGCAGTATGAGAGCAGTTAGCCACTGTTGAGTCAGGCAATGATATTGTTGACAATGGACCTGCTGAGTCAGCACCCACATGCAGTGATGCTCTTCAAGCTACACTATTGCTATGGAAGTATGTCAAGGATCTTGATGATCCTTTTGCTTGTCAACTAGAGATGATGCTGGGTATGTTTGGGCAAAGGACATGTGGAGAGGCAATTAGGGCTATAAAGGAAATCAAACTGACCACATACTTTTCTCAAAAAACATGATAAGTATTCATGGTCCTTGAGTGCCAGATTCACTATGTAGACTGTGAAATACTGTACATACTAGTCATAATTATCAGTCTAATATCATGGTCTTTTGGACCCTGTATACCCCCTCTCTTGCAAACCTGATACTCCCTCTAATCTGATACTCTAGTATATTGACCAACCAGTATCAGTTATGAGGGAGTTGACTGTAATGTTAGCTTATTATGTATATAATATAAACACTTACTCCTTGGACTCTGCTGAGTTTGGTGCTGACCTCTTGGAGTTTGGACCTGACCTCATCAGTAATTTCACACTGATCTTTTTTTGGCTTATGACATAAGATTAGCACCACAAGTCAAATAAGCCAAATAGCCAAGATCCAAGACTGGCCAACATTTCTTTACTGTCTCACACAACTTTAACCAGTTTTGTAATTAGCTACCTTAGATATGTCATATAAAATAGCAAACTTAGATATATTAGCAACATTAAGGAAATAGTACAGTGCATGCATGTCTCTACTACCATTGGTTGTGATAGATCTTCCTTGCACTGCACCACCACCATTTACTTCTTCTGGTTGAACAGCATTGTATAGGTCATCCCCCTGGACAAACTGATGGGTGGAATGAAATTGGCCACTGCCATTTCCCTGCAGCAGTTCTGCCTGGTTGTGATCATGATTGTTGTGTCGATTGGAGCCTTGATAGAGGGCTAAGTGCAACCCAGTGCACTTGGCAGTTGAGGTGGCAGCCCATTAACCTGGAGCATGAGTGTGCATTCAGGGTGCATTGGAGGCTATGCATGGTCACTGGTCATCACAGAGGTATCTGTTTTGTCAGTGGTGGATCAGACAACCTAGTCAGAAGAGGTTCATCAACATCCATTGCAGCATCATGGGCACAACCTCTAGAAGACTCATGCATAAGTTGTGAATCCATGGGTGGTGTTACAATCAGTGATACCCCCTATCTTTTTCTTTCCATGTTACATAATAATCTCTTTCAGTCTTCTTTCGATTCTATTGCTATGCGACACAGTAACATTGATATCCCTTCACATTCTAGACTTTACCATGTCTATTTATGCTTACTATCTATTTTTACTTAGAGATCTCTAATCCCATTCCTATGCATTTCCCTCCATGTAGCCTGCAGTATTTATCATTCTCACTTTCCCATCATCACACATAGCCTCTGATTGCAGCACCTCTGCACAGTTTTGCATAGCATTATACTTAGTTTCCACAGCCTCATGGCTGTTTGTTGACTCTTGGTGACTCAGCATGACTGGCACCACTTAGTATAAATACTGGCCACTCATGTACAGTAACTCTAAGCAATTCCTACCTTAGGTTTTTGCCTTCACCCTCAGTCCTCCTCTCAGTCATCCCTAAGCACAGCCTTAGTGCCTCCTCATCATCGTCCCTTGTCCTTAGCCACCCAGAACCTCTGTGATCCTTCTGGGAGATCCTTGACATCATCTGACATAAGAATACACCTTCATCCATTGGAATCCTTAGCCTTCATCTCTGGAGTCCCTGACTTATGTCAGTACATTACCCCAGCCCCTGTCCTTGACCTAGGTGATTATCATTAGGTCTATGCTTGTTCCTACCTGGGCCAAGTGTAACAAAAGGAATTGCTTCTCTTTGATAGGACTACTATCTAGTAGATCCCACCATTTCACACCAGTGCCCCAGAAACCCTAGACCTTTGGGCAACCTTTCCACCCCATATTCACGCTTCTACCAGGAATGTGTTCAAGAACCCTACCCTTCTGACTCTGATTCTTCACACCATCCCACCCCAGTCCCTACAGACATAGAAGATGAAGACAGAAATCCCTGTCTACAAGAACCCACTAGACACCCACCTATCACATGAACTCTCTGCACAACTATCCCTAAATAGGGTACCCACACCACTGTCCCCATTAACTCTCACTTGACACCTCCACTTCACTGGAGGAACCATCCCATCCACTGTTGTTCCCACACCAATTCCCCACCCACAGACTCTACCCCCATTTCTCCCCATAGAACCATCATCCCCCATCCCATCAGTCAACATGAGTGAAACAGCACCACCCCCCCACAAACCTGTAGAACTTCACATCACCCCCCCAGATCACTTTGATGGAAGCTATACCACAGCCAAAGCTTGGTTCACTTCTGTCATATTCTACTTCTTGGTCAATGAAGAAGTATACAACAATGACACCAAGAAAGTGGCATATGCTCTCTCATATATGACCAAAGGATCTGCCACCACATGGGCAGCAACCTACCATATCAAAATCCTAGCAAACAAAGAAACCATCACTTGGGATGAATTCAAAGAAGCCTACCAAGGCACTTTCTACCATCATGACAGCAAAGCTGTATCCATTACCACCCTTAATTCATTATGGATGAAAGGAAACTCCATGGCTGATCTTACCCAATACATTGCTGAGTTTAGGAACCACATCCAGATCTCTGAAATCACCAATAAAAATGTCCTAATTGGGTACTTCACTGCTGGAGTTACAGTAAATCTCATGAAACACATCATGTCAATGGATACAGTACCAACCAAGATCAACAACTGGTACAACAAAGCTGTACACTTCCTCAGTCAATTCCAGAAAGCCAACGACATTGCATGATCCAGCAAAAACCCCTCTCACACCCCATATCGATCCTTCCAATCACACTCCCATGCTTGACCCACACACGACCCTAATGCAATGGATGTTGATGCAATCCAAATCAGGAGATTAACCCCAGAAGAACACAAACAATGCTTCAAAAAGGGGTTATGCTTTCGATGTCATCAACCTGGACATAATGCAACTAAGTGTATCAAATTCCCTGGTTGTCCCACCCCCAGAAACATCCATCAAACTACCACCACTGCCACCATTGAAGAAATCAAAGAATGTAACAATGATGACATGGAAGTCAACCATGTCTCAGGTTTTTAAGGAGGAGGTCCAACCCAATGTGGGCCCCCTCCCCAACTAGATGCACTCCTGTACTTACTTCTCAAAATGATTGAAATGCTATTTATCTTCCTATTTTGATCCTGAGCACATCTCAAGACATTGGAACCTGAGCACTGGTAGATTCCAGTGCAACTATCTCCTGCATTGATTGGCATTTTGCCAAAAGGTGGAAACTCCCCTTAGAAAAACTCCCTTCTCCCATCCCCATCAGAAACATTGACCAGACCCAGAATAGAAATGGTGACACCAAATTCACTACCTTCATCCCAATACACCTTGATAGTGTTATCCAAAGGATCCACTTCCACATAATGCATTGTGGAAGGGAAAACATTATCTTAGGACACCCCTGGTTGAAAGAAACCAACCCCACAATTGACTGGGTCAAGGGAACCGTAATGATCCCAGAAGAACAAGACCAAACTAAAGAACTCTATGTTCCAAAAACCACCCTCTGACCTATGAATCACATCCTGCTCAATCTAAATCGAAAAGAAAGCTTACTTTGCAGATACCTGGATCAGGAAGGACCAGGAGATTTCTGCAAATGAGCTATAATGAATTGAATTACCCACTGAGCTGCTCGATTTGGATTCCAACACCCCTTTGGGGAAAGCTACATCTGAGCTTTCACCACAGCCACTAAATTAGCCATTGAAGCAAAAGACATCAAAAGTACTGTCACCCTCCCCTTGGAATACAAAGAATTCAAAGAAGTGTTCTCCGAAAATGCAGCCCATTGCCTTCCCCCATCCCAATCCTATGACCATGAAATAAATCTGGATGAAACCTTCATATCCAAAGTCTCAAAAATCTATCCCCTTACCCCTGAGGAGTGAAAAGCTGCAGATAACTTCATTGATGAAAATCTCAAATCTGGCAAAATACACCCATCCAACTCTCCACAAGCCTCCCCTTTTTTCTTTGTAAAGAAAAAGGATGGAGGATTATGCCCCTGCCAAGATTACTGATATCTCAATGACCATACTATTAAAGATGCATATCCCCTTCCCCTGATCTCCAATTGTTATGATCAGTGATAACCCCCTATCTTTTCTTTCTTTGTTACATAACAATCTCTCTCAGTCTTCTTTTGATTCTTTCACTATGCGACATGGTAACATTAATATCCATTCATGTTCTAGACTATACTATGTCTATTTACACTTACTTTCTATATTTACATAGAGATCTCTGATCCCCATTCCTATGTGTTTCCACTGGTGCAGCCCATGCTATTTATTCTCTAGATTTCTCATCATCATGTCATAGCCCTTGATCACAGCACCTTCACACAGACCTGCATAGCATTATACTTAGTTTCTGCAGTCCAATGACTTGTAGTGACTCAGTATGACTAGCACTACTTAGTATAAATACTGGCTGCACATGTATAGTAACACTAAGCAATTCCTACCTTAGGTTTTCGCCTTCATATCTCTTGTCCTCCTCTGAGCTCATCCCTAAATTGGCCTTAGTGCCTCCTCATTGTTGTCCTTTAGTCTCCAGCCACCCAGAACCTCTGCAATCCTTCTGGGAGATCCTTGATGTCATTTGACATAACCTTGAACCTTCATCCACCAGAACCCTTGACCTTCATCTCCAGAGTCCCTGACTTATGTCAGTATGTTATCCTCGACCCCTGTCCTTGACCTAGGTGATTACCACTAGGTCTATACTTGTTCCTACCTGGACCAAGTGTAACACTGATCTCATCAACAAACTAAAAGATGCTAGACTCTTTACCAAGTTTGATGTCTGATGGGGATACAATAACATCTGGATTAAAGATGGACATCAATGGAAGGCAGCCTTCATTACTCATAGAGAACTCTTCAAACCAACAGTAATGTTCTTCGGACAATCAAATTCCCCTCCTACATTCCAATGATTCATGAATGACTTCTTCTGAGATATGATCGCCAAGGGGTGGTTAATCATTTACATGGACAACCTCCTCATTTTCTCCTCCAATCCTAAAACCCATGAAGAAAATACCAAATGGGTCCTCCAACAAATGAAGGAACTTGACCTCCATCTCAAATTGGAAAAATGCAAATTTGCCACCCCAGAAGTCAAATATTTAGGAATGATAGTTAAGCCAGGAACTCTTGCAATGGACCCTGTCAAATTGGATGGTATCCAGAAATGGCCCATTCTGGCCAAAGTAAAGGATGTCTGATCCTTCTTAGGGTTCACAAATTTCTACAGACAATTCATCCCAAACTATTTGAATCTTGCATGCCCCCTCCTAGACCTAACCCAGAAAAACCATGCTTGGGATTGGTCCCCAGAATGCAACATTGCTTTTCAAAAACTCAAAACTAAGTTTTTGGAAAAATCCATCCTCTGCTTCCCTGACCTCAGCAAGAACTTTGCAATTGCTACCAACACTTCTAAATTTGCCTCTGGAGGGATCCTCCTTCAAACCAACAAGAATGGGGAGTGGAAACCATGTTCATACCTCTCCCAATCCTTCTCCCCTGCTGAACACAACTACGACATCTACAACCAAGAACTCCTAGCTATCATTTGAGCTCTAAAGATGTGGAAACACTACCTCCAAGGCCATCCTACTCCCATTCAGGTCTTTACTGACCACAAGAATCTGACCTACTTCAAACAACTGCAAAACCTTAACCAAAGACAAGCAAGATGGCTCCTTGATCTTGCTGACTTCGACCTTTGGCTAATTCATGTGGCAGGAAAAGACTTGGCTGGACCTGATGCACTCTCTCACCACCCTGATTTGGTTCCTGATGACAAACAAGATAATCATGACATAACACTTCTTCCCCCCTCCTTGTTTGTCAATATGATTGACATGGCTTTAACTGACAAACTCTGTTCCTCCTCCACCAATGACCCTCTAGTCCTGGATTCCCTCCAGGCCCTCAATGGTGAAGTCCCTACCCAGCTTTATTCCTGTCTTTCTGATTGGAAATATGATGCAGGGATACTCACCTATCAGGGGCGTGTCTATGTTCCAAATGACCTGGAATTATGACATTCCATCGTAGCCAGGCACCACTCCCACACTGCAGCAGGTCACCCCAGGTACCTCAAAACTTGCCAACTGGTAGTGTCTGAGTTTTGGTGGCCAGGCATGGCCACCTTTATTTGCAAATATGTTGAAGGATGTATTCACTGCCAACATGCTAAAACTGATACACACCCATCCACACCTCCCCCACTACCCATCCCTTCCAAATCCTCCTGCCCCTTCCAGCAAATCTCCTATGACCTGATAACCAACCTCTCCCTTTTGGACAACTTTGACTTGATATTGGTTGTAGTCAACCACGGCCTTACTAAGGGGGTAATTTTATGCCCAACTAAGAAAACCACTACAGCCGAGGGAATTGCCACCCTCTTCCTCAACAAAGTCTGGAAATGGTTTGGTCTTTATGACAAAATCATCTCAGATCACAGACCACAATTTGCCTCAGCCTTTGCCAAAGAACTAGGAAAACTCCTTGGTTATGATCTTTCCCTCAGCACCACCTACCATCCACAAATGGATGGGAAAATGGAACAAGTCAACCAAGAAGTGGAAACATACCTATGGATCTTCTGTGGTAACAACCCAACAATCTGGGCTGAACATATCACCATGGCTGAATTTGCACACAACCACTGCCCCCATTTCATCACACAGAAATCACCATTCTTCCTCATGATGGGCTATGAACTCCACCCCCTCCCCACAGTCATCTCCAAATCATGGTTACCAGCATTAGAACAACATCTCAAGGAACTCTCAGCTGCCCATGATGAAGCCCTGGCTGCGCATGATCTCACATGCCAACTTATGAAATCAAGGTACCATGGGAAATTCATTCCATTCACCAAAGGAGATAAAGTTTGGTTAAGCACCAAAAACCTTAAACAGAATGTCATTGCCCCTAAATTCTCAGCCAAATGAGAAGGGCCATTCACCATCACCAAAATCCTCTCCCCAGTCACTTATCAATTATGACTCCCTCATACCTGGAAAATCCACAACATATTCCATGCCTCACTGCTTTCAAGGTACCATGAGAACGAGATACACAGCCCTAACTTCCCAGCCCCTCCACCAGAACTGATCAGAGGGGAAGAAGAATATGAATTAGAATGAATCATCAAGCACCATGGCAACCATTCCCAGAGGCAGTACCTTGTGCAGTGGAAAGGCTATCCACCAGAAGATGACTCCTGGCTCCTGGAACAGGAATTGAAACATGCACAAGACCTCCTCAATGATTATAAAAGGCTCATCCCCAAAGCTTCATCATCACCAAAATCATCCAAACACACTCACACCTCAGCTTCAAAACTGTAGTCATACAATGTCTGCCACCTCCCCCATCTCTGTCTCTTCCAGCTTGCCTACCCCTCCTCCTGTTAGTTCCCCCTCTGCCTCCCTGATCCTACCCCCCTCTGCCTCTACCACCATTGAGGACCAAATCCTCCAAATCACCCTTTGTATTCCAGACACTGTCCTCAATGACCTCACCACTAGTCCTATAGTCCAGCAGCCTACCCCCACTTCTCCTGCTTCTTCCTCCCCTCTAGGTCTTCCTACAGTTCCCCCTTTTCCCCCTTTTCCCCCTTTTATCCCTGTTCACGTACATCGTCTCCATCATCCTAACCAACACATCCTCTTCACCCATGTCCTCTCCCAAGAAGCCCCCCATTCCACCTTGGAACAACATCCCACCTATCAAATGTCCCCAGAAGTCATAGCTGCCATTGCTACCTTTGATGAAACTGCCTCCCTTATTTGAAACCTTTCCATCACATACCAATCCTCCAACACCCCACTATGAACCATAGTAGGGCAACTAAGGGAAAAGGCCCTAGACAATCTCTATCACTTGGGTTTCAGACACTTCATTGAACATGTCCTCCCCTATGGCACCATCACTGAAGTCATCACCACCATTGCCCTTAACCTCATCACCGAGGAACAATGGGCTTACCTCTATGGACAACCCTTGTTTACTCCCTGTACTCCTCCATCTTTAGTTGATTTCCTCATCCCCATCCACTCCTTTCAACCAGATCCCCCTACTGAAAACCAGGGAAGCATACCTCCCATTGCTGCTGGTTTCCACCCCCAACACACCCCCACCAGCCTATGAGCTGCAGCCATGCTCATGGACCTATCCAGGCGCAACTCTGCCACCCACCTTCCTACCCCACACCCAAACACTGGCACCATCCTTTCAGACATAGGAGCTACCACCAATTGGAATGAGATCCCCATGCCCCCTCCCACCAATCCCTCATGATGCAACCATTGTTGCTGCCACAGGCATCACACCCTTGACTGTTGCCAACATCACTGCAACCATTGTCGACGACATGCACCTGGACACACATGCCACTCTTGCCCAAACCACCCTTGCCCCCACTGTACCAATAATTGGGGAACCAATTCTGACAACATTCCCACTATTAACCACCATGGATGTGAAAAATGTGGCTCCCTCCATGGCCATAATTGGGGCTGCACAGATTACTACCATGGATGGCAGGATACTTGGGGAGACAAAGACATTGTCACTAACAAAGAAGTCACCTTTGATTAAAGTAAATCTGGTGGTTTTACCATACAAAGGGGGTAATGTTACGATCAGTGATATCCCCCTATCTTTTCTTCCTTTGTTACATAACAATCTATCTCAGACATGGTAACATTGATATCCCTTCACATTCTAGATTTTACCATGTCTATTTATGCTTACTATCTATTTTTACTTAGAGATCCCAACTAGATTTCCTATGCATTCCCACTTGCACAGCCCATGCTATTTATTCTCTATATTTCTCATCATCATTCATAGCCTCTGATCACAGCACCTTCACACAGATTTGCATAGCTTTATGCTTAGTTTCCACAGCCTTATGGCTATCTGATGACTTATAGTGACTCAGTATGACTAGCACTACTTAGTATAAATACTGGCTACTCATGTACAGTAATGCTAAGCAATTCCTACCTTAGGTTTTCACCTTCACATCCCTCGCCCTCCTCTGAGTTTATCCCTAAGATTGGCTTTAGTGCCTCCTCCTCATCATCCTTAGTACCTAGCCACCCAGAACCTCTGTGATCCTTCTGGGAAGACCCTTGACATCATTTGACATAACTAACAACCTTTGTCCACCAGAACCTTCAACCTTCATCTCCAGAGTCCCTGACTTATGTCAGTATGTTATCCTCAGCCCCTGTCCTTGACCTAGGCAATTACTGCTAGGTCTATGCTTGTTCCTACCTGGGCCAAGTGTAACATTATCCTTAACCAGGATACCCACACCCCCCTCCCTGTTAACTCTTACCCATCACCTCCACTTCACTGGAGGAACTGTTCCATCCACAGTCATTCCCACACCAGTCCCCCACCCACAGACCCTACCCCCATTCCTTCCCACAGAACCATCATCCCCTGTTCCCTCAGTCAGCATGAGCAAAATTGCACCACCTCTGCATAAACCCATAGAACTCCGCATTGCCCCCCCTGATCATTTTGATGGAAGCTATACCACAGCTAAAGCTTGGTTCGCCTCTGTTGTATTCTACTTCTTGGTCAATGAAGAAGTATACAACAATGATACCAAAAAGGTGGCATATGCTCTATCATACATGACCAAAGGATCTGCTGCCACTTGGGCAGCAACCTATTGCATTAAAATCCTAGCAAATGAAGAAACCATCACTTGGGATGAATTCAAAGAAGCTTACCAAGGAACCTTCTACCATCATGACAGCAAAGCTGTATCTATCACCACCCTTAATTCCCTATGGATGAAAGGAAACTCCATGGCCGATCTCACCTGATACATCACTGAATTCAGAAATCACATACAGATCTCTGAAATCACCAATGAGAATGACCTAATCGGGTATTTTGCTGCCGGAGTAACGGTAAATCTCATGAAATGAATCATGTCCATGGATACAGTACCCACCAAGGTCAAAGAATGGTACAACAAGGCTGTACACTTCCTCAGCCAATTCCAAAAAGCCAACAACATTGCACGAGCCAGCAGAAACCCATTCCACACTCCATATCATTCCTTCCAATCTCACTCCCACACTTGACCCACATGTGACCCTAATGCAATGGACGTTGACACAATCCAAATCAGGAGATTAATCCTGGAAGAATGTAAACAATGTTTCGAAAAAGGATTATGTTTCTGATGCTGTCAACCAGGACACAACACAACCAAATGTATCAAATTCCCAGGTCATCTGACCCCAAGAAACGTCCAACAGACTACCACTACTGCCACCATCAAGAAAATCAAAGACTGTAACAACAACAACATGGAAGTAAACTGTGTCTCAGGTTCTTAGAGAGGAGGTCCAATCCAATGCAGGCCCCCTCCCCAACTAGATGTGCTCCTATACTTACATCTCAAAGTGATCAAAATGCTATTTATCTTCCCATTACGATCCTAAGCACATCTCAAGACGTTGGAACCTGAGCACTGGTAGATTCCGGTGCAACCATATCATGCATTGATTGGCACTTTGCCAAGAGATGGAAACTCCCCCTTGAAAGACTCCCCTCCCCCATTCCCATATGAAATGTTGACCAAACTCAAAATCAAAACAGCAATATCAAATTCACCACCTTCATCCTGATATGCCTCAATAACATAATCCAAAGGATCTGCTTCCCTGTAGTGCATTGTGGAAGGGAAAACATTATCTTAAGACATCCTTGGTTAAAAGAAACCAACCCCACAATCAACTGGGTCAAAGGGACCATAACAATCTCAAAAGAACAAGACCAGACTAAGGAACTTTATGTCCCAAGGACCCCCCTCAGACCTATGAATCACACCCCACTTAACCTAGATTGAAAGGAAAGTCTCCTTTGTCAATACCTCGATCAAGAAGGACCCTCAGACTTCTGTGAACAAGCCATGATGAACTGCATCACCCATTGGGCAGCCAGGTTCGGATCCCAGCATCCCTTTGGAGAAAGTTATGTTTGAGCCTTCACCACTGCTACCAAATTAGCCATAGAAGCTAAAGACCCAAAGGATGTCATTACTCTCCCACCAGAATACCAAGAATTTCAAGAAGTGTTCTCTGAAAATGCCGCCCACTGCCTTCCTCCATCATGATCTTATGACCACAAGATAAACCTAGACAAAACCTTCATACCAAAAGTCTCCAAAATCTATCCCCTCACCCCTGAGGAACGAAAAGCCACAGATAACTTCATTGATGAGAATCTCAAATCTGGCAAAATATGTCCATTTAATTTCCCACAAGCCTCCCCATTCTTTTTTGTCAAGAAGAAGGATGGAGGACTATGCCTGTGTCAGGATTATAGGTATCTCAACAACCACACTATCAAAGACACATACCCTCTTCCCCTGATCTCCGACCTCATCGACAAACTTAAAGACACCAAACTCTTTACCAAGTTTGATGTCCGATGGGGATACAACAATGTCCGAATCAAGGATGGACATCAATGGAAGGCAGCCTTCATCACTCACCGCAGACTTTTTGAACCAACTGTAATGTTCTTTGGACAATCCAATTCCCCTCCCACATTCCAATGGTTCATGAACAACTCATTTCATGATATGATTGTCAAAGGGTGGTTAATCATCTACATGGATGATCTCCTCATATTCTCCTCCAACCCAAAGACCCATGAAGAATATACCAAAAGAGTCCTCCAATGAATGAAAGAACTTGACCTCCATCTCAAATTGGAGAAGTGTAAATTTGCTGCCCCAGAAGTCGAGTATTTGGACATGATAGTCAAACTGGGAACCCTTGCAATGGATCCTGTTAAATTGGATGGTATCCAGAAATGGCCAACACCTGCCAAAGTAAAGGATGTCCATTCCTTTTTAGGATTCACAAACTTCTACAGACGATTCATCTCAAATTACTCAAACCTCGTACAACCCCTCCTAGACCTAACCCAGAAAAACCACACCTGGGACTGGTCCACTGAATGTAATACTGCCTTTCAAAAACTCAAAACCAAGTTTTTGGAAAAACCTATCCTCCGCTTTCCTGATCTCAACAAACTCTTCACCATCACCACTGATGCCTCTAAATTTGCCTCTGGAGGAATCCTCCTCCAAACCAATGAAAACAGAGAATGGAAACCCTGTTCCTATCTCTCTCAGTCCTTCTCCCCCACTGAATGAAATTATGACATCTATGACTGGGAACTCCTAGCCATCATTCAGGCTCTCAAAATGTGGAAACACTACCTCCAGGGCCATCCCACTCCCATTCAAGTCTTCACTGACCACAAGAATCTGACTTACTTCAAACAACCTCAGAATCTGAATCGTTGACAAGCAAGATGGCTTCTTGATCTTGCTGACTTTGACCTTCAGCTGATTCATGTAGCTGGTAAAGACTTGGCCAGACCAGACACACTCTCTTGCCACCCTGATTTGGTTCCTGATGACGAACAGGACAATCATGATGTAACCCTCCTTCCACCTTTCCTATTCATCAATATGATTGACATCGCCTTAACTGACAAACTCCACTCCTCCTCCACAACCGACCCACTGGTCCTGGACTCCCTCCAGGCACTGGACAGAGAAGTTCCATCCCAACTTCGCTCCTGCCTTTCCAATTGGAAATACAATGCTGGTATTCTTATGTACCAAAACTGGGTCTATGTCCCAAATGATCTGGAACTCTGACACTCCATTGTGGTGAAACACCACTCCCATGCCTCTGCTGGCCATCCCGGGTACCTGAAAACTCACTGATTGGTGGCATCTGAATTCTGGTGGCCAGGCATGGCAACCTTCATTTGAAAATACATTGAAGGATGCATCAATTGCCAACATGCCAAAGCCAACACCCACCCATCAGCACCCCCCCCCCTCCCCATTTCCTCCAAGTCCTCTCATCCATTCCAACAAATCTCCTGTGATCTTATCACCAACCTCCCTCTTTCCAATGGCTTTGACTCATTATTGGTTGTGGTCGACCATGGGCTTATGAAGGGGGTAATTTTATGCCCAACTAAGAAAACCACTACAGCTGAGGGAATTGCCACACTCTTCCTCAATAAGGTCTGGAAACAGTTTGGTTTCTATGACAAAATTATCTCTGATTGAGGACTGCAATTTGCCTCTGCCTTCACCAAAGAATTAGGAAAACTCCTTGGTTATGATCTGTCCCTTAGCACCACCTATCATCCACAAACTGACAGAGAAACAGAATGGGTCAATCAAGAAATTGAAACATACCTACGGATCTTCTGTGGTAACAATCCAACAATCTGGGCAGAACATATTACCATGGCAGAATTTGCACACAATCACCACCCCCATTCCATCACCCAAAAATCCCCATTCTTCCTCATGATGGGCTACAAACCCTGTCCCCTCCCCATGGTTATCTCCGAATCATGGTTACCAGCACTGGAATTACATCTTAAGGAACTATCAGCTGCCCACAATGAAGCATTAGTGGCACATGATCTTGCACAACAGCTTATGAAATCTAGGTACCATGGGAAGTTCACTCCATTCATTAAAGGAGATAAGGTTTGGCTAAATGCCAAGAACCTTAAACAAAATGTCACCGCCCCTAAGTTCTCTGCAAAATGAGAAGGACCTTTCACTGTCACCAAAGTCCTCTCCCCAGTTACATATCAACTATGGCTTCCCCTGACCTGGAAAATTCACAACATCTTCCATGCCTCACTGCTTTCAAGGTACCATGAGAACAAAATACATGGCCCCAACTTCCCAGCCCCTCCACCAGATCTGATTGGAGGGGAAGAGGAATATGAAATAGAACAAATCATCAAACACCGTGGCAACCATTCCCAAAGGCAGTATCTTGTGCAGTGGCAAGGCTATCCACCAGAAGATGACTCCTGGCTTCCTGAAAAAGACCTGAAACATGCACAGGATATCCTTAAAGGATATAAAAACCTCATTCGCAAAACAACACCCTCATCACCCAAATCATCCAAATGCACTCATACCACCTTCTCCAAACCATAGTCAATATGTCCGCTACTTCCCCCATCTCTGTTTCCTCTAGCTCTCCCACTCCCCCTCCCATTAGTTCTCCCTCAGCGTCCCTAGTTCTACCCCCCTCTGCCTCTACTGCCATTAATGAACAAATCCTCCAGATTGCCCTTCACATTCCCAATACTGTTCTAGATGACCTCAC
Organism: Boletales sp. KT-2023b; assembly: GCA_038089675.1. Classification (NCBI taxonomy): domain Eukaryota; kingdom Fungi; phylum Basidiomycota; class Agaricomycetes; order Boletales; species Boletales sp. KT-2023b. The sequence goes on along the minus strand of JBBPLE010000473.1, from coordinate 6,437 downwards.
CACTAGCCCAGTTGTTCAACAAACCACCCCTGTCTCCCCTATTCCCACATCCCCTCCAGGGCTCCCCACCATTCCCCCGTTTCCTCCCTCCATCCCAGTCCATGTTCACTGCCTTCATTGTCCTAACCGCCATATCCTCTTTACCCATGTCCTGTCCCAAGAAGCCCCCCACTCCGCTTTGGAACAACATCCCACCTATCAGATGTCCCCAGAAGTCATTGCTGCTGTTGCCACCTTTGATGAAATGGCATCTCTCATCCAAAACTTATCCATCACCTACTGATCCTCAGATGCCCCCCTCTGGACCATAGTGGGTCAACTTAGAGAAAAGGCACTTGACAATCTCTATCACCTAGGTTTGGGACACTTTATTGAACATACTATGGCACCATCACTGATGTCATCACCACCATTGCCCTGAACCTCATAACTGAGGAATGTTGTACCTACCTTTATGGTCAACCCTCATTCACCCCCTGTATTCCCCCATCCCTTGCCAATGTCATTATTCCCATCCACCCTTTTCATAACCACCCAAACGAGGAACAGGAGAACACACCCCCTGTTGCCACCGATTTCCAACCCCGTCACACCCCTGCCAGCCTACAAGCTGTAGCCATGCTCATGGACTTATCCAGGCGCAATGCCTCCACCTGACTCCCCACCCCTCACCCAAATATGGGCACCATTCTCTCCAATGGGTCACCACTAACTGGGATGAAATACCTGCACCCCCTCCCTCCAACCCCTCTCGTTGCAACTGATGCCACCACTGTGGACACTGTACCCTGGACTGCCGACAACACCATTGTGACCATTGTCATTGCCGAGCCCCAGGGCACACTTGCCATTCATGCCCCAACCAACCTTGCCCCAACTGCACCAATAACTGGGGAACTGACCCTGATAACATACCCACCATTAACCACCAAGGATGCAAAAAATGTGGTTCCCTCCACAGTCATAATTGGGGATGCACTGACTACTACCATGGATGGCAGGACACCTGGGAAGATGAAGATATCATCACCAACAAGGAGGTTACCTTCGATTAAAGCAAATCCAGTGGCTTTGCTATACAAAGGGGGTAATGTTACGATCAGTGATAACCCCTTATCTTTTTTTTCTTTGTTACATAACAATCTCTCTCAGTCTTCTTTTGATTCTCTTGCTATGCGACATGGTAACATTGATATCCATTCACGTTCTAAACATTACCATGTCTACTTACGTTTACTTTCTATATTTACATAGAGATCTCTGATCACTGTTCCTATGCATTCCCACTTGTGCAGCCCACACTATTTATTCTTTATATTTCCCATCATCATTCATAGCCTCTGATCGCAGCACCTTCGCACTAGTCTGCATAGCTCTATACTTAGTATTCCACAGCCTTATGGCTATCTGTTGACTTGTAGTGACTCAGTATGACTAGCACTACTTAGTATAAATACTGGCCGCTCATGTACAGTAATGCTAAGCAATTCCTACCTTAGGTTTTCGCCTTCACCTCCCTAGTCCTCTGAAATCATCCCTAAGTTGGCCTTAGTGCCTCTTCATCATCGTCCTTAGTCCTTGTCCACCTAGAACCTCTGAGATCCTTCTAGGAGCCTCCTTGACGTCATCTGACATAACCCTGAACCTTCATCCACCGGAACCCTTGATCTTCATTTCTGGAGTCCCTGACTTATGTCAGTACATCACCCTTGACCCCTGTCCTTGACCTAGGCAATTATTGTTAGGTCTACACTTATTCCTACCTGGGGCAAGTGTAACACTGTACCAACCAAGATTGAGGATTGGTACAACAAGGCCATCCACTTCCTTAGCCAGTTCCAGAAAGCCAATGACATCACACACTCCAGCAGAAACCCCTCCCACACTCCCTACTGTTCCTTCCAATCACACTCCCACACTTGACCCACACATGACCCTAATGCAATGGATGTTGATGTCATCCAAATTGGGAGATTAACCCCAGAAGAACATAAGCGATGCTTCAAAAAGGGGTTATGCCTCTGATGTCATCAACCCAGACATAATGCAAACAAATGCACCAAGTTCCCCAGTCACCCCACTCCTAGAAACATCCATCAAACCACCACTGCTATCATTGAAGAAATCAAAGAATGCAACAACAATGACATGGAAGTAAACTGTGTCTTGGGTTTTTAGAAAGGAGGTCCAATCCAATGTGGGCCCCCTCCCCAACTAGATGCACTCCTGTACTTATCTCTCAAAGTGATTGAAATGCTATTTATCTCCCTGTTTCAATCCTGAGCACATTTCAAGATGTTGGAACCCAAGCACTGGTAGATTCTGGTGCAACCATCTCCTGCATTGATTGGCATTTCACCAAATGATAGAAACTCCTCCTCAAAAAACTCCCTACCCTCATCCCTGTCAGGAATGTCAACCAAACCCAAAATCAGAATGGCAATATCAAGTTCACTACCTTTATTCCAATATGCTTGGACAATGTTACCCAAAGGATCCACTTTTACATAATGCATTGTGGAAGGGAGAACATAATCCTAGGACATCCTTGGTTGAAAGAGACCAACCCAATGATTGATTGGAAAAAGGGACTGTATCAATCTCTGACAAACACAACCAAACTAGAGAACTCTACACCCCTAGAACTCCCTTCCACCCCATAAATCATATCCCATTGAACTTAGATTGAAAAGAGAGTCTCCTCTGTAGATTCCTGGACCAGGAAGGACCAGGAGACTTCTGTGAATGAGCCATGATGAATTGAATCACCCACCGAGCTGCCCAGTTTGGATTTCAACACCCCTTTGGGGAGAGCAATGTTTGAGCTTTCACTACAGCAACAAAACTAGCTATTGAGGCTAAAGATACAAAAGACACCATCATGATGAAATCTACACAATTAGTTTATGTAACTACTAAACTACATAACTAATTAACTAAATACTGATCACATTGGTACTGATCATACCACTAATCATGTGATTAAACTCATACTTACTGTGGATTGCACAATTGACTGTACATGATGTCATACTAACTGTGCATGACTGTGCATGTCATCTGAGTTAACATTCTTCAAGAATAGACTCAGATTGAAGTGCTAGTATAAATACAGTCTGAAATGTAGTAGATAAGACAGCACAATAAAGTCTTCTCTTTTGCTCTCTCTTACTTCTCTCTTCAATCTAGTGCTCACCCAAGTACTATTACTCCACTGAGTCTAAACTCTGCTATACAGTAAGTTTCAATACTGTAAATTCCCTTATTCATTGTACTGTGCACCCAAAAGAGTATGTGACATGCTAGCCCCATTATAGTCACCTTCTCTTTACATCACTCTTCCCTTGGAATACAAAGAATTTGAGGAAGTATTCTCTGAAAATGCTGCCCACCACCTCCCCCCTTCCTGATCCTATGACCATGAGATAAACCTAGATGAAACCTTTGTGCCCAAAGTAACAGTGGGCATGAGTTCTGAAGAACTGAAGAACAATAGTAAATACTCCAGTCTCACATCTGCTCGACTGGGCTGTAGCTACCTGAAGAACAATAGTAAATACTACAGAATGTTAGCATACAATAACGAGTGATGTATGAGTGGCTTACCTCCAGTCTCGCATCTGCTCAACTAGAGGAAAGCAGTAGTGAGCAGAATGCTAAGGTAAACGAGTATCCATATATGGTAATCTAGGATGGTATGTATGATAGAGTAATGGCCTATGGTAATGCCAAGGACAGACTGAATTCCAACACACCCCCTCAGGCTGGCCACATACCAAGACCATTGATCATCTTCAGATGTCTGGGACATGTGAGGGGTTTGGTGAATCTGTCAGCAACCATCTCACTGGTGGGAATATATATGATTTGTAGTGTGCCATCCTCTGTGTGTTCATGCACGAGGTGGTGCTTGACTCCAATGTGGAGTGTGCAAGGGTGAAAACACACTTCTTTTGCCAATGCAATCGCTCCAGTATTGTCCATGTACATTGTTGTAGGTCCCTCGTCCAGTGTGATGCCTATCTGAGGGAGCAATTGTCATAGCCACAGTATCTGTTTTGTAGTGTGCGACAAGGCAACATATTTGGCTTCAGTAGATGAAGCAGCCACAGTGGACTGCTTTTTACTGTTCCATGAGATTGCTGCATTGCTGAGTCTGACAATGTAGCCAGATGTTGAGCGATAGTCATTGATGTTGCATGCCCAGTTTGCATCACTATAAACAGAGAGGGAGCATGGGTCCGAGTCTGTGTCTGGGTCGGAGCTGGCAATGTTCCTGAGTGTGAGGGCTAGATTGTGCATTCTGTTGAGGTAACGAAGGACACATAGTAATGCTTTCCAGTGGGGTCTGCCTGGGTTTGCGCTAAATTGTCCAAGTTGGCTGGCGGCAAATGCAAGGTTGGGATGAGACATGACAGCAAGCCAAGTTATGGCACCAAGGATCTCACGGTATGGTAGTATGGACATCTCATGTTTTTTGGCATCAGATTTGGGGCAATCTTCAACAGACAGTGTGATTCCGGGTTCCATGGGTGTTGAGACTGGGTTCACATTGACCATCTGGTGCCATTTGAGTACCATTTCAATGTATTTTGCCTGTGAGATGGTGACTGTGCCATTTTTCCAATCATCAATGAGTGCAAACTCCATTAACCAGTCTGGGTCCTCCTCCTTCATCTCAAAGAGTTTGTGGAGGAGTGTCTGGGTATCCTTCAACATGGTCTTTGTGTTTGCAACTGTCAGGGCATTGTCAACATGGATTGCAGTGATGGCATAGCCAGTTTGGGTAGAATGTGTATATATGGCATAGTCAGCAGAGACTCAAACGAAGCTGTTCATCATCAGCTTCTCATTCATGTGTTTATTCCATAGGTGGGAACCCTGCTTGATACCATAAAGGCTGAGACGGAGTGCTGCAATGCAATCTGTGCCATCTTCAATTCCAACAGGTTGGCACATATAGATTTCGTGGTCTATTTTGCTGTGTAAAAATGCACCAGTCACATTGTCTTGTCCACAGTACCATCCATGCGCAGCCACAAAGTGTAGGATGGCTCAGAGGGAGTCAAGTTGGACTGTTGGTGAGAATGTGTCACTGTAGTCAAGGCCAGGTATTTGGGAGTATCCCTGGGCAACGAGGCGAGCTTTGTAGTGTAGGATGTCACCATTTGGTCCATACTTAATTGCATATGTCCATCGGCAACTGATGACTTTTCGGTCTGTCGGGCGATTGACAAGGTCCCATGTGCCACGTTCCTGTAACATCCTGATTTCCTCATGCATTGCTCTCCACCATTTGTCAGCATCTGGGCATGATGTGGCTTCCTTGAAGCTTTGTGGTATGTCATTTCCATGGGCTGTGAGGTAGGTGATTTGTGTGATATTTCCAATCTGGGTTGGTTCGACAGGGGTTGTATCTGTCTCAGTAATCAGTGTGGTCTGTTTGCATGCTTTGCATGCCTCTCGGTGGGCCTTCTGGTCTGCCTTTTCCTTATCATCCTTTTCCTTCTGCTTATCTGCCATCTGTTACTATTCACTTCTTTTTCCTTCACTACTCTTCGGTACGATAGACCAGCCCGACCCAGTATCTTTTACCTTCTTTAGAGTGCTCTAGAACATACAACGTGTTCGTCGCACACCTTTCATTTCCGTCTTCTATTCTTGCTATCTACGCTTCTATTTCCTGTGGAAGGTTCTATCTTCACTTCACTTAGTCACCAACCTTCCACAATCTTCTATTACCTTCTATTCTTCGCAGTACTTAAGCCATCATCTTACTCGATGTAACTCTAGCTTAGTCCTGCTCAATTCCACCTTGAACCCCTTGACTCCCTCGTCGACCCCTCGTCGGACGATCTCCTTGACTCCTTTCGTTGACTTATCGTCAGATGACTTCTTTGAACCTCTCGTTGACTCTTCGTCGGACGACTCCTTGAACTCTTCATCGAACTCTTCGTCGAACAACTCTTTGAACCTCTCGTCGACTCATCACCGGACGAACCCCTTTGACTATTCGGCAAGCATTCCTTGACCGAATCTCTTGAACCTTGACCCTCTGTTAGTTCTTTGAGCCTATGCTCGTTCCTACCTGGACCAAGCGTAACAAAAGGACTAAGCTCCTCTTTTCGAGCTACCATCGTTGTAGTCTCTCACCATTTCCTCCCCTCGAACCCCAGGAGCCCTTGAACGGGCACTACGTTGCTCTTATTGAGTCCCCTCTGAATCCCCCCCCTCCACTGAAACCTCGGACGAAGAAACCTTCGCTCCTGCTCCTGACATCTCTCCTCGGGAACCAACACCACCTCTCCCCACCCCCACCATAACCAGACCTCTCCTCCTTCCTCCCCCATCCTCCACTCCCATTCCCCCTTGTCAATTCGTTCCCTCACAGCCACTTCCCCCCTTCCTCCCCCCACAACCACCCCATTCCACCATGA
>JBBPLE010000472.1:0-26703 GCA_038089675.1 Boletales sp. KT-2023b | reverse complement strand
AATTAATATGTAGGAAACATAGGGTTAAACAAACGGGAGGGGGGGAGGAGGGGAGAGGAAGAGGGGGGGGGGACGGGGGGGGGAGTAGGGGAGCTAGAGGAAATGGAGATGGGGGAGGTGGCAGACATAGTGATTATGATTTGGATGAGGTGGTATGAGTGCGTTTAGTTGGTTTCAGTGATGAGGATAAGGCTTTGGAGGTGAGGTTCTTACAGCTTTGGAGGAGATCCTGTGCATGTTTCAGTTCTTTTTCTGGAAGCCATGAGTCATCTTCTGGTGGATAGCCTTTCCATCACATGAGATACTGCCTCTGGGAGTGGTTGTTACAGTGTTTGATAATTTGTTCTATTTTGTATTCCTCTTCCCCTCCAATCAGATCTGGTGGAGGGGCTGGGAAGTTGGGGCCATGTATCTCGTTCTCATGGTACCTTGAAAGCAGTGATGTGTGGAAGATGTTGTGAATTTTCCAAGTTTGGGGAAGCCATAGTTGATATGTGACTGGTGTTATAATTTACTTCTTTGTTACGATTTACTTCTTTTTCATTGATACGATAGACTGGCCCAACCCAGTATCCCTTTACCTTCTTTAGAGTGCTCTAGAACACACAATGTGTTTGCTGCACACCTTTCATTTCCATTTTCTATTCTTGTTATCTGTGCTTCTATTTCTTATGGAAGGTTCTATCTTCGATCACTTAGTAACGAACCTTCCATGACCTTCCATTAGTTTCCATTCCTTGCAATACTTAAGCCATTGTTCTACTTGATGTATCTTCAGCTTAGTCCTGCTCAATCTTACCTTGATCTCCTTGAATCTTTGAACTCTTTCATTGACCTCATCGTCAGACAACTCCTTGAAACTCCTTTGTCAACTTCATTGTTAGATGACTTCCTTGAAACTCATTGTCGACAATTGTCAACTAAACCTTTGATCTTCTGGCAAGCTCCCTTGTCCAAATACTTAGAACCCTTGACCCCACAGTTAGTTCTTTGAGCCTATGCTTGTTCCTACCCAGACCAAGCATAACAAAAGGACTAAGCTCCTCTTTTGGGCTACCATCACTGAAGTGTCCCACCATTTCCTCCCCTCAAACACCAGGAGCCCTTGAAAGGGCACTACGATGCTCTTACCAAGTTCCCTTAGAATCCCCCCCCTCCACTGAACACTCTAACAAGGACTTCAACATTCCCCTTGAGTCTCTTGAAGAAACCTTTGTCCCTGCCTCAGACATCTCTCTCAGGGAACCAACACCACCTCTCCCCACCCCCACTGTAACCAGACCTCTCCTCCTTCCTCCCCAACCCTCTATCCCCATTCCCCCTCAACAGTTCATTCCCTCACATCCACTTCCCCCCTTCCTTCCCCCACAACCACCCCATTCCACCATGACATCAAAACCAGTTGAACTTTGCATTGGCACTCCTGAAAACTTTGATGGCAACTACGCCAAAGCCACAATCTGGTGGGACTCTGTCCGAACCTACCTCCTTGTCAACAAAGAAGTCTATACCACTGATGCCAAGAAAATTGCCTTCACCCTCTCATATATGACCAAAGGAGCTGCCCTTACTTGGGCCTCCTCTTTCCAAAAAGCCACTCTCAGCACAAACAAAGGTTTTGGGACCTATGCGGACTTTATTACAGAGTTCAACATCACCTTCAAACATAGAGACACTGCCACCCTCTCCATCACCTGGCTCTCCTCTACCAAGATGGAAGGAAAGCCCTCTCTCTCCAACCTCACCAAGTATATCTCTGAATTCCAAAACCATGTCCAGATCAGTGGAATCACCAATCAAAATGTCCTCATTGGATACTTCTCCACTGGCATCTACATCAAATTCATGCACCACATCATGTCTATGGACACCATCCCCACCAAAATTGATGAATGGTATGCAAAAGCCACCCACTTCCTCACCCAATGGGGAAGAGCTAATGATATGGTGAAATGAGGCAAGACCAACCCCCCCTACCATTTGTTCTCCTCCTCCTCCTCCCACCCCTGGAAAGACCCTGATGCCATGGATGTTGATGCTATCAAAGTGTCTAAGATGACCCCAGAAGAGCAAAAATGCTGTATTGCCAAAGGACTCTGTCTCTGCTGCCAAAAACCTGGACATCTCTTAGGCAACCACCCCCACTTCCCTTCCCAGCCAAAGAAAACTGGAGAAAGGAAGGTTAGAAAAGTTGAAGAAGTTCCAAGACTAGTAGAAGTCAAGGATGATGATGAAGAAGAAACTGTGGCAAGGATCTCCTTCATTTCACCCAACAAGGATTTTTAGAACAGAGACCTTCCCCAACGCAAGGCTCTCCCCCTTTTATGTGTGCTCCTGTACTTGTATCATCGGTTACCAAACAATCCATGCAAATCCCCATTGAAATCATTGAACCATTGCACTTAAAAGCCATTGGAACTCGCACTCTCATTGACTCTGGAGTGCAAATCTCTTGCATCGACTGGGACTTTGTTCAAAAACATCATCTCCCAAAAGAACAACTCCCCTCTCCCATTGCTGTCAAGAATGTCCACCAATCTTTGAACAAAAATGGTCTTATCTGCTTCTCCACCATGCTCTATGTCTGCATTGGACAACTCATGCACCATGTCACATTCTACATCCTCAACTGTGGAAAGGAAAATGTAATCCTTGGACTCCCCTGGCTTAGACAAGCTAACCCCACCATTGTTACACTTGGTCTGGGTAGGAACGAGCGTCAGCTCAAAGAACAAGAGGTCAAAGAGTCATTCAACAATAAGTCAACAAGAGAGTTCTAGGGAGTCATCCAACAATGAGTCAATGAGAGAGTTCAAGGGAGTCATCTGACAATGAGTTGACAAAGGGATCAAGGAGTCATCCAACGATAAGTCGATGAGGGGTTCAAGGAGTTGTCCAACAATAAGTTGACAAAGGGAGTTTAGGGATTTTGAGAAGGTCAAGGTATGATTGAGCAGGACTAAGCTAAGGATACATTCAGTAGAGCATCAGCTTAAGTACTGCGAGGAATGGAAACTGATAGAAGGTCATGGAAGGTTTGTTACTAAGCAATTGAAGATAGAATCTTCCATATGAAATAGAAGCATAGATAACAAGAATAGAAAACGGAGATGAAAGGTGTGCGACAAACATGTTGTATGTTCTAGAGCACTTTAAAGAAAACAAAAGGTACCAGGTCAGGCTGGTCTATCATATTAGCAAGAAAAAGAAATGAATCATAACAGAGGGTGTCAGGAAGGAGGGTGACATTGTCATTATCCTTGTCAGTGGGTGGGAGGAGGTCTGGTCAGCGAGAGAGGGCATTCAGTGTGGCAAGAGAAGTTCCAGGGACATGGGTTAGGTGGAGGTCAAAATCCAAGATATCAAGTAGCCAATGAGCTTGTCATTGGTTGAGTTTCTGGGGTTGGCGGAAGTATGTAAGGTTTTTGTGATTGGTGAAAACTTCAACAAGAAAGGGGGATCCCTGGAGGTAGTGGTGCCAGGTTTTGAGGCCACAAATGACAGCGAGGAGTTCCCTGTCATAGATGTTGTAGTTTCGTTCAGTGGAGGAGAAGGACTGTGAGAGGTAGGAACATGGGTGCCAATCTCCATTGGCGTCAGTTTGAAGGAGGACTCCACCAGAGGCATATTTGGAAGCGTCAGTGGCAATGGCAAAGGGGTGGGCAGGGTCTGGGAGTTGGAGGATTGGGCGACTGAGGAACAGCTGTTTGAGTTCATCAAAGGATTGTTGGCAGCTAGGAGACCAGTCCCAGGGTTGGTTTTTCTTGGTAAGATCAAGGAGGGGTCGTGCGATGTTGGAGTAGTTGGGGATAAATCATCGGTAGAAGTTGGCAAATCCTAAAAAGGATTGGACATCTTTGACTTTGGTGGGGGTTGGCCATTCATGAATGCCATCCAGCTTTACTGGGTCCATGATGAGCTCATTGGGGCAAACAATCATGCCAAGGTATTTAACCTCATTGGTAGCAAACTTGCACTTGTCAAGTTTGAGGTGAAGATCTAACTTGGTCATGTGTTGGAGTACTCGTTTAGTTCGTTCCTCGTGGGTTTTGGCATCTGGGGAGAAGATGAGGAGGTCATCCATGTAAATGACTAGCCATCCTTCTGCAATCATATTGTGGAAGGAGTCGTTCATGAATCATTGGAATGTGGCAGGGGAGTTGCAAAGACCAAAAAACATGACCATCGGTTTGAATAGTCCTTTGTGGGTAATGAATGCCGCTTTCCATTGATGACCATCCTTGATCTGGATGTTGTTGTATCCCCAACAAACATCAAATTTGGTAAAGGTCTTGGCACCTTTGAGTTTATCGACAAGGTTGGATATGAGGGGGAGGGGGTAGGCATCACAGACAGTGTGTTCATTGACATAGCAGTAGTCTTGGCAGGGTCGAAGACCACCATCCTTCTTTTTAACAAAGAAGAAGGGGGACACTTGAGGGGAGTTGGATGGATGAATTTTTCCTGCCTTGAGGTTTTTGTCAAGTAAGGCTTCTGTAGCAGCTTTCTCATCTGGGGAGAGGGGATAGAGTTTGCCAATTTTTGGGGAGAAAGAGTCATCAAGGTTGATCTCATGGTCATAGGGTTGGCTGGGGGGAACGTGATCAGTTGCTTCCTTTGAGAAGACAGAGGAGAAGGCAGAGTATTCAGGGGGAAGAGTTGCCTTTGGTTTGGCTTTTTTGGCAGCCATAGCTAGTTCTGTTGACATTGTGAGTTTGGCAATGGTGGCTGAGGGAATGAAGCAAGATCTGCAACATATGATTTGATTGATGATTTGGTTGTCATTGGCTCGCTGGAGGTATCGGGCTTCTGTATCCTTCTTCATGTAGTCATAGAGGTGTCCATCCCAGATGGAGTCAACTTGTATGTGTTGGGGTGGGCGAGGGGTCGGTGTCTGGGGGGTGGGGGTTGGTTTGGTTTGATTGTAGTATAACTCCTGGGATTGGTCGGAGTCGAGGGAGATGGATAGCTCTTGCTTGATCCAGTTGATGGTGGGGTTGGCTTGTCTAAGCCAGGGGAGTCCAAGGATTATGTTCTCCTTTCCACAGTTGAGGATGTAGAACATGACACAGTGCATGAGTTGTCCAATGTGGTCATAGAGCATGGTGGAAAAGCAGATAAGACCATTTTTGTTTGAGGATTGGTCAATGTTTTTGATGGTGATAGGGGAGGGGAGTCATTCCTTTGGGAGGCAATGTTTTTGAACAAAGTCCCAATCGATACAAGAGATTTGCACTCCAGAGTCAATGAGAGCATGGCTTTCAATGGCTTTCAAGTGTGATGGTTCAACAATTTCAATAGGAATTTGCATGGATTGCTTGGTAATCGATGATACAAGTACAGGAGTGCACATAAAAGAGGGAGAGCCTTGCGTTAGGGAAGGTCTCCATTTTAAAAATCCTTGTTTGAAGGAACAAAGGAAATCCTTGCCATGGTTTCTTCATCATCGTCCTCAACTTCTACTAGTCTTGGGACTTCTTCGACTTTCCTAACCTTCCTTTCTCTGGTTTTCTTTGGCTGGGAAGGGAAGTGGGGGCAGTCGCCTGAAAGGTGTCCAGGCTTTCGGCAGCAGAAACAGAGTCCCTTGGTGATACAGTGTTTGCACTCTTCTGGGATCAACTTAGATATTTTAATAGCATCAACATCCATGGCATCAGGGTCTTTCTGGGGGCAGGAGGAGGAGGAGGAGGAGAATGAATGGTAAAGGGAGTTGGTCTTGCCTCATTTTGCCATATTATCAGCTCTTCCCCATTGGGTGAGGAAGTGGGTGGCTTTGGCATACCATTCGTCAATTTTAGTAGGGATGGTGTCCATGGACATGATGTGACACATAAGTTTGACATAGATGCCAGTGGAGAAGTATCTGATGAGGACATTTTGATCAGTGATCCTGCTGATCTGGATGTGGTTTCGGAATTCAGAGATATATTTGGTGAGGTCAGAGAGAGAGGGCTTTCCTTCCATTTTGGTAGAGGAGAGCCAGGTGATGGAGAGGGCAGCAGTGTCTCTGTGTTCAAAGGTGGTGTTGAACTCTGTAATAAAGTCTGTGTAGGTTCCAAAACCTTTGTTTGTGCTGAGAGCAGCTTTTTGGAAGGAGGAGGCCAAAGTAAGGGCAGCTCCCTTAGTCATATACAAGAGAGCAAAGGCAATCTTCTTGGCGTTGGTGGTATAGACTTCTTTGTTGACAAGGAGGTAGGTTTGGATAGAGTCCAACCAGGTTGTGGCTTTGGTGTAGTCACCATCAAAGTTTTTGGGGGTGCCAATGCGAAGCTTGACTGGTTTTGATGTCATGGTGGGATGAGGTGGTTGTGGGGGGGGGAAGGGGGGAAGTGGATGTGAGGGGACGAACTGATGAGGGGGAATGGGAGTAGAGGGTTGGGGAGGGAGGAGGAGGGGTCTGGTTACAGTGGGAGTGGGGAGAGGTGGTGTTGGTTCCCTGAGAGCGACGTCTGGGGCAGGGACAAAGGTTTCCTTGTCAGAGTGTTCAGTGGATAGGGGGGATTCTGAGGGGACTCAGTAAGAGCATCATAGTGCCCTTTCAAGGGCTCCTGGTGTTCGAGGGGAGGAAATGGTGAGAGACTACAGCGATGGTAGCTCAAAAGAGTAGCTTAGTCCTTTTGTTACACTCGGTCCGGGTAGGAACAAGCGTAGGCTCAAAGAACTAACTGTGGGGTCAAGGGTTCTAGGTATTCAGACAAGGGAAGCTTGCCAGAAGGTCAAGGGTTCGCTCAATGGTTGTCAACAAAGGAGTTCAAGGGAGTTGTCCGATAATGAGGTCGACGAAAGGGGTTCAAGGGAGTTGTCCATCAATGAGGTCAATGAAAGGGGTTCAAGGGAGTCATCTGACAATGAAGTCGACAAAGGAGTTTTGAGAGAGTCATCTGATGATAAAATCGATGAAGGAGGTCAAGGGTTCAAGGAGATCAAGGTATGATTGAGCAGGACTAAGCTGAGGATACATCAAGTAGAGCATCGGCTTAAGTACTGCAAGGAATGGAAACTAATAGAAGGTCATGGAAGCTTTGTCAACTTCATTGTTGAATGACTCCCTTGAAACTCATCAACAACAATTGTCAACTGAACCTTTGACCTTCTGGCAAGCTCCCTTGTCCAAATACTTAGAACCCTTGACCCCACAGTTAGTTCTTTGAGCCTATGCTTGTTCCTACCCAGACCAAGCATAACAACCAGGGAGAGGACTTTGGTGATGGTGAAGGGTCCTTCTCATTTTGGCAAGAATTTAGGGGAAATAACATTTCATTTAAGGTTCTTAGCATTTAGCCAAACCTTATCTCCTTTAATGAACAGAGTGAATTTCCTGTGGTACCTTGACTTCATAAGCTGGTGTGTGAGATCATGCACAGCCAGGGCTTCATCGTGGACAGCTGAGAGTTTCTTAAGTCATAATTCCAGTGCAGGTAACCATGATTTGGAGATAACCATGGGGAGGGGGCAGGGTTCATAGTCCATCATGAGGAAGAATGGGGATTTCTGTGTGACAGAATGGGGACAGTGGTTGTGTGCAAATTCAGCCATGGTGATATGTTCCACCCAGATTGTTGGGTTGTTACCACAGAAGACCCATAGGTATGTCTTGACTTCCTGATTAACTTGTTCTGTTTCCCCATTGGTCTGTGGATGATAGGCGGTGCTGAGGGATAGATCATAACCAAGGAGTTTTCTTAGTTCTTTAGCAAAGGCTGATGCAAATTGAGGTCCCTGATCAGAGATGATTTTGTCTTAAAGGCCAAACCATTTCCAGACTTTGTTGAGGAAGAGTGTGGCAATTCCCTTGGCTGTAGTGGTTTTCTTAGTTGGACATAAAATTACCCCCTTTGTAAGCCCATGGTCGACCATGACCAATAAAGAGTCAAAGCTATTGGAAGAGGGAAGATCAGTGATCAAATTGCAGGAGATTTGTTGGAAAGGTCAAGATGATGTGGAAGGGATAGGGAGTGGGGGGGTGTTGAGGGGTGGGTATTGGCCTTGGCCTGTTGGCAATGGACACAACCCTCCATATATTTGCAGATAAAGGTGGCCATGCCAGGCCTGTTATGCTTGGTCTGGGTAGGAATGAGTGTAGGCTCAAAGAACTAACTGTGGGGTCAAGGGTTCAAGGTATTCAGACAAGAGAGCTTGCCAGAAGGTCAAAGGGTCAGTCGACAATCATCATCAGTGGGTTTCAAGGGAGTTGTCCAACGATGAGGTCGACGAAGGAGTTCAAGGGAGTTGTCCAACAATGAGGTCGACAAAGGGGTTCAAGGAAGTTGCCTGACAATGAAGTCAATGAAGGAGTTTCAGGGGAATTGTCCAACAATGAAGTCAATGAAGGGGGTCAAGGATTCGAGGAGGTCTAGGTATGATTGAGCAGGACTAAGCTGAGAATACATCAAGTAGAACAATGGCTTAAGTACTGCGAGGAATGGAAATTAATGGAAGGTCATGGAAGGTTTGTTACTAAGCAATTGAAGATAGAACCTTCCATAAGAAATAGAAGCATAGATAACAAGAATAGAAAAACAGAAATGAAAGGTGTGTGATGAACATGTTGTATGTTCTAGAGCACTCTAAAGAAAGTGAAAGGTACTGGGTCGGGCCAGTTTATCGTATAAATGAGAAAAGAAGTGAATCATAACAAGGCCACCAGAACTCAGAGGTGACTAATTGGCACATTTTGAGATAGCTGGGATGGCTGGCTGTTGTGTGAGAATGGTGCCACACCACAATGGAATGGCAGAGTTCAAGATCATTAGGGACATAGACCTGATTTTGGTAGGTGAGAATACTGGCATCATATTTCCAGTTGGATAGGCAGGAATGGAGTTGGGAAGGTACTTCCCTATCCAGAGCTTGGAGGGAATCTAGGACTAGGGGGTCAGTGGCAGAGGAGGAGCAGAGTTTGTTGGTTAGGGCTGTGTTGATCATGTTAACGAAAAGGGATGGGGGAAGAAGCATGACATCATGATTGTCCTGTTCATTATTGGGGACCAGATCAGGACTGTTGAATGGACTCTGTGTTACATACATAGTAATTAGTTCACACACAACATGTATTTACTTTTGGACTCAGCAGAGCTGAGTTCTAATTGATTCTTTACTCAATACCACTATCACCCGTTGTAAGCTCCTCAAGCCCAACCAACACAGGTATGTGAGAGACCTTCCTGTGTATGTAACACATGTACTTGCAACAAGGACGGCAGGAGAGAGTGTCAGGTCTGGCCAAATCTTTTCCAGCCATGTGAATCAACTGAAGATTGAAGTCAGCCAGATCAAGAAGCCATCTAGCCTGTCTTCAATTAAGGTTCTGAGGTTGTTTAAAGTAGGTTAAGCTCTTGTGGTCAGTGAAGACTTGGACAGGGGTGGGATACCCTCAGAGATAGTGTTTCCACATTTTGAGGGCCTGGATGATAGCTAGGAGTTCACAGTCATAGATGTCATAGTTCCTTTCAGCAGGAGAGAAGGATTGGGAAAGATAGGAATAGGGTTTCCGGTCCCCATTTTCATCAGTTTGAAGTAGGATCCCTCCAGAGGTGTATTTGGAGGCATCAGTGGCTATTGCGAAAGGTCTGCTGAGGTCTGGGAAGCGGAGGATAGGTTGTTCCAGGAACTTAGTTTTGAGCTTTTGAAATGTGAGGTTACATTTGGGAGACCAATCCCATGTATGGTTCTTTTGAGTTAGATCCAGGAGGGGCCATGCAAGGTTTGAATAATTTGGGATAAATCATCTATAGAAGTTGGCGAATCCCAGGAAGGAACAGACATCCTTTACTTTGGCAGGAACTGGCCATTTCTGGATACTGTCTAGCTTTACTGGATCCATAGCAAGCATTCTGGGTTTGACAATCATTCCAAGATATTCAACTTCTGGGGTGGCAAATTTGCATTTCTCCAATTTGAGGTGAAGGTCAAGTTCTTTCATTTGTTGGAGAATGCATTTGATGTATTCCTCGTGTGTTTTTGAATTTGACGAGAAAATAAGGAGGTTGTCCATGTAGATGATTAACCATCCTTTGATGATCATGTCATGGAAGGAATCGTTCATGAATTGTTGGAATGTGGGGGGGGAATTAGATTGTCTGAAGAACATAATGGTTGGTTTGAAAAGTCCTCGGTGAGTGATAAAGGCAGCCTTCCATTGGTGTCTGTCTTTGATCCGGACATTGTTATATCCCCACCAGACATCAAATTTGGTAAAGAGTTTGACATCTTTTAGCTTGTCAATAAGATCAGAGATCAGGGGAAGGGGGTAGGCATCCTTGATGGTATGGTTGTTGAGGTATCTATAATCTTGGCAAGGTTGTAATCCTCCATCCTTTTTCTTGACAAAGAAGAATGGGGAGGCTTGTGGGGAGTTGGATGGACATATCTTTCCTGATTTGAGATTTTCATCAATGAAGGCATTGGCAGCTTTTTGTTCCTTGGGAGTAAGGGGGTAGATTTTGGAGACTTTTGGTATGAAGGTGTCATCTAAATTTATTTCATGGTTGTAGGATCAAGATGGGGGGAGGCAGTGTGTGGCATTTTCGGAAAATACTTCCTCAAATTCTTTGTATTCTGAAGGGAGAGCGATAGTGTCCTTAGGGTCTTTGGCCTCAATAGCTAGTTTGGTGGTGGTGGTGAAGGCTTGGACATAACTTTCCCCAAAGGGGTGTTGAAACCCAAACATTTGCTGCTCGATGAGTGATGTGATTCATCATGGCTCATTCACAGAAATTGGAAGGTCCTTCTTGATCAAGGTATCTGCAGAGGAGACTTTCCTTTCGGTCAAGGTTGAGCAGGGTATGGTTCATTGGTTGAAGGGAGTTCTGTGGGATATAGAGTTCTTTAGTTTGATCCTGTTCCTCAGGGATAATCACTGTTCCTTTGATCCAGTCAATGGTAGGATTGGTTTCTTTTAGCCATGGGTGTCCTAGGATGATATTTTCCCTTTCACAGTGCATTACATGGAAGCAGATTCGTTGAATGACATTATCTAGGTGGATTGGGATGAATGTGGTATATTTGATATTGCCATTCCTGTTTTGGGTTTGATTGACATTCCTTACAGGGATGGGGGTGTGAAGTCTTTCCAGGAGGAGTTTCCATCTTTTAGCAAAGTGCCAGTCTATGCAGGAGATAGTTGCACCGGAGTCTACCAGTGCTTGGATTCCAATGTCTTGAGATGTGCTCAGGATTGAAATGGGAAGGTAAATAGCATTTCAATCACTTTGAGATGTAAGTACAGGAGTGCATCTAGTTGGGGAGGGGGCCCGCGTTGGGTGGAACCTCCTCTCTAAAAACCTGAGACACAGTTGACTTCCATGTCATTGTTGTTGCATTCTTTGATTTCATCAATGGTGGTGGTGGTGGTAGTTTGTCAGACATTTCTGGGGGTGGGACGACCTGGGAACTTGGTACATTTAGTTGCGTTATGTCCAGGTTGACGACATCGGAAGCATAGTCCTTTTTCAAAGCATTGTTTTCGTTCTTCCAGGGTTAGTCTCCCAATTTGGATAGCATCGACATCCATTGCATTAGGATCATGTGTAGGTTGAGTATGGGAGTGCAATTGGAAGGAACAGTATGGAGTATGGGAGGGGTTTCTGCTGGATCATGTGATGTCATCAGCCTTCTGGAATTGGCTAAGAAAGTGTATAGCCTTGTTGTATCATTCATCAATCTTGGTTGGTACTGTGTCCATGGACATGATTCATTTCATGAGGTTTACTGTAACTCCAGCAGCAAAGTACCCAATTAGGACATTTTCATCGGAGATTTCTGAGATCTGTATGTGATTTCGGAATTCTGTGATGTATTGGGTGAGATTGGCCATAGAGCTCCCTTTTATCCATAAGGAGTTAAGGGCAGTGATGGAGATGGCTTTGCTGTCATGATGGTAGAAAGTGCCTTGGTATGCTTCCTTGAAGTCATCCCAAGTGATTGTTTCTTCATTTGCTAAGATTTTGATATGGTAGGTTGCTGCCCATGTGGCAGCAGATCCTTTAGTCATGTATGAGAGAGCATATGCCACTGTCTTGGTATCATTGTTGTATACTTCTTCATTGACCAGGAAGTAGAACACAATGGAGGCAAACCAGGCTTTGGCTGTGGTATAGCTTCCATCAAAATGATCAGGGGGGGCGATGCGGAGTTCTATGGGTTTATGCAGGGGAGGTGCTGTTTCGCTCATGCTGGCTGATGGGACTGGGGAGGATGGTTCTGTGAGAAGAAATAGGGGTAGAATCTGTTGGTGGGGGACTGGTGTGGGAATGATGGTGGACAGGACAGTCTCTCTGGTGAAGTGGAGGTGTCGAGTGAGAGTTAATGGGGACAGTGGTGTAGGTACCCTATTTAAGGATAGCTGAGCAGAGAGTTTGTGTGAGAGGTGGGTGTCTAGTGGATTCTCGTGGGTGGGGATTTTGATGTCTTCATCCTCTATGTCAGTAGGGACTGGGGTGGGGTGGTGCAAAGAGTCAGAGTCTGAGGGGTAGGGTTCTTGAATGCATTCTTGGTAGAAGCATGAATCTGGGGTACAAAGGTTGCCCGAAGGCCTAGGGTTTCTGGGGTGCTGATGTGAAATGGTGGGATCTACTAGATAGTAGTCCTATCGAAGAGAAGCAATTCCTTTTGTTACACTTGGCCTGGGTAGGTACAAGCATAGACCTAACAGAGATCGCCTAGGTCAAGGACAGGGATCAAGGGTAACATACTGACATAAGTCAAGGACTCCAGAAATGAAGACCAAGGGTTCCAGTGGATGAAGGTTCGAGGTTACATCAGATGATGTCAAGGATCTCCCAGAGGGATTGCAGAGGTTCTGGGTGGCAGAAGACTAAGGATGACGATGAGGAGGCACTAAGGCCGACTTAGGGATGAGCTCAGAGGAGGACTAGGATGTGAAGGTGAAAACCTAAGGTAGGAATTGCTTAGCTTCTACTGTACATGTTTGATCAGTATTTATACTAAGTAGTGCTAGTCATACTGAGTCACTACAAGTCATTGGATAGCCATGATGCTGCGGAAACTAAGTATAGAGCTATGTGAGTCTGTGCAAAGGTACTGCGATCAGGGGCTATGAATGATGATGGGAAACTAAAGAGAAATAAATAGCACAGGCTGTGTGAATGGAAATGCATAGGAATGTTGATCAGAGATCTCTAAGTAAATATAGATGATAAGTGTAAGTAGACATGGTAAATTCTAGAATGTGAATGGATATTAATGTTACCATGTCACATAGCAAAAGAATCAAACGAAGACTGAGAGAGATTGTTATGTAGCAAAGAAAGGAAAGATAGGGGGGTATCACTGATCATAACAGTAAGCACACCAAAGGACCATATCAATGGATAAAGCTTATGATGAAGGTTGGTTTTGAAGTTACTTCTTGTGTGCTACTGATTTATGTAGATTTTATCATCAAATATGATGACAATGACAACAACAATGACTCACAAGCCTATAGTGAGCAAGTATAGATGCTGCTAAGCATGTACCAGCAGCAGGTATCAAAACTTGTCATCTCAGCAGTCACAGCAGCCTTTCGAGCTGTTGTGCTGGCCATCCAGAGGAAGGAAGTGATTCCTTATTATATGTCAATTCTCTCAGGTGTGGGCTGGGTCAAGGAACTCCTAACCAGACATCCAGAGTGGATTCATACCAAACTCAGCATTCACAAACATGTCTTTCAGGTTCTCATTGCTGAGCTACAGGCAGCTGGGTACACAGATGTAAGAAGGGGGGTCAAACTAGAAGCACAGCTTGCCATTTTTATATATATGTGCATAACTGGCCTGACAGGCAGGCATGTCACTGAGTGCTTCCAACAGTCAAATCAAACAATCTCTAAGTACATCATTTAAAGTAAATGATGAAGATACTGATAGAACCAACAGATACTTCAAAAAAATGCTCACTGCATTCTCCTCCCCTCCAATATATACAAAACATGTCCAGCTCCCTTGTGTGGACAATCCAATGCCAGTAGCTATTGTGTCAGACACTCAGTTTTTTCCCTTTTTTGAAGATGCCATTGGTGTCATTGACAGTACCCATATCACATGTACTCCATCTGCCAATGAATGTGAATCCACTCAAAATAGAAAGGGCTTCCCATTACAAAACTGTTTATTATGTTGTAATTTTGACCTCAAGTTCACCTATGTGTATAGCAGCACAGGAGGATCAGCTGCAGATGCCTCCATCTACCATGACACACATATGTATCAACAACCTTTTGATACCTTGCAGCAAATACTACCTTGCAGATGCCAGCTTCCCACTCTGTCCTGAATTGCTTGTGCCCTATCATGGTGAGCAATATCACCTTCAAGATTGGGGACATGTTCAATATTATGATCAGTGATACCCCCCTATCTTTTCTTTCTCTGTTATATAACAATCTCTCTCAATCTTCTTTGGATTCTATCACTATGTGACATGGTAACATTGATATCCCTTCACGTTCTAGACTTTACTGTATCTACTTACACTTACTATCTATTTTTACTTAGAGATCCCAGCTAGATTTCCTATGTGTTTCCATCTGCACAGCCCATGCTATTTATTCTCTTTATTTTCCCATTATCACTCATAGCCTCTGATTGCAGTTCCTTCACACAGACTTGCATAGCTCTATACTTAGTTTACACAGCCTTAGGGCTATCCATCAACTCATAGTGACTCAGTATGACTAGCACTACTTAGTATAAATACTGGATGAACATGTACAGTAAACACTAAGCAATTCCTACCTTAGGTTTTTGCCTTCACCTCCTTAGTCCTCCTCTGAGCTCATCCCTAAGTTGGCCTTAGTGTCTCCTCATCATCATCCTTAGTCTATAACCACCCAGAACCTCTGCAATCCTTCTGGGAGATCTTTGACATCATCTGACATAAGAACACACCCTTGTCCACTGGAACCCTTAGCCTTCATTTCTGGAGTCCCTGACTTATGTCAGTATGTTACCCTCAGCCCCTGTCCTTGACCTAGGTGATTACCACTAGGTCTACACTTGTTCCTACCTGGACCAAGTGTAACATTTAACTTTGGTGAGTACCTTTGGTTTCTATTAATTTATTCTACTAACAGGAAAGAACAAGCCCAGGGAATTGCCAGGAATATTTCAATTTACACCATTCCCAACTATGAAACATCATTGAATGGATCATCAGTGTTGTCAAGCATCAGTTCCAAATTCTGATCATCCCCCCCAAATTTTCTATGGATGTTCAAGCCCATATCCCACCCACATGTTGCTGTATTCTGTTACAATCAGTGATATCCCCCTATCTTTTCTTTCCTTGTTACATAACAATCTCTCTCAGTCTTCTTTTGATTCTTTTGCTATGTGACATGGTAACATTAATATCTCTTCACGTTCTAGACTTTACCATGTCTATTTATGCTTACTATCTATATTTACATAGAGATCTTTGATCAACATTCCTATGCGTTTCCACTTGTGCAGCCTGCGCTATTTATTCTCTCTACTTTCTCATCATCACACATAGCCTTTGATCACAGTACCACTGCATAGTCTTGCATAGCGTTATACTTAGTTTCTGCAGCCTTATGGCTATCTGATGACTCGTAGTGACTCAGTATGACTAGCACTACTTAGTATAAATACTGGCCATTCTTGTACAGTAAAACTCTAAGCAATTCCTACCTTGGGTTTTCACCTTCACATCCCCAGTCCTCCTCTGAGCTCATCCCTAAGTTTGGCCTTAGTGCCTCCTCATCATCATCCTTAGTCTCCAGCCACCCAGAACCTCTGTGATCCTTCTGGGAGATCTTTGATGTCATCTGATGTAACAATCAGCCTTCATCCACCAGAACCCTTGACCTTCATATCCGGAATCCCTGACTTACACCAGTACGTCATTCCCAGCCCCTGTCCTTGACCTAGACAATTATCGTTAGGTCTACACTTGTTCCTACCCAGGGCAAGTGTAACAAAAGGAATTGCTTCTCTTTGATAGGACTACTATCTAGTAGATCCCACCATTTCACACCAGCACCCCAGAAACCCTAGGCCTTTGGGCAACCTCCATACCCCAGATTCATGCTTCTATCAAGAATGCATTCAAGAACCCTACCCCTCAGACTCTGACTCTTTGCACCACCCCACCCCAGTCCCTACTGACATAGAGGATGAAGACATAGAAATCCCTGCCCATGAGAACCCACTAGACACCCATCTTTCACATGAACTCTCTGCACAGTTATCCTTAAATAGGGTACCCACACTACCATCTCCATTAACTCTCACACAACACCTCCACTTCACCAGAGGAACCATCCCATCCACCATTGTCCCCACACCAGTTCCTCACCCACAAACTCTACCCCTATTTCTTCCCACAGAACCATCCTCCCCAGTCCCATCAGTCAGCATGAGCAAAACAGCACCCCCCCCACATAAACCCATAGAACTTCACATCGCCCCTTCTGATCATTTTGATGGAAGCTATACCACAGCCAAAGCTTGGTTCGCCTCTGTCATATTCTACTTCCTGGTCAATGAAGAAGTATACAACAATGATACCAAGAAAGTGGCATATGCTCTATCATACATGACTAAAGGATCCACTGCCACATGGGCAGCAACCTATTGCATCAAAATCCTAGCAAATGAAGAAACAATCACCTGGGATGAATTCAAGGAAGCCTACCAAGGCACTTTCTACCATCATGACAGCAAAGCCGTATCCATCACCACCCTTAATTCTTTATGGATGAAAGGGCACTCCATGGCTGATCTCACCCAATACATCACCAAATTCAGAAATCATGTACAGATCTCAGAAATCTCTGACGAAAATGTCCTAATCAGGTACTTTGCTGCTGGAGTTACAGTAAACCTCATGAAATGTATCATGTCTATGGACACAGTGCCAACCAAGATCAATGATTGGTACAACAAGGCGGTACACTTCCTCAGCCAATTCCAGAAAGCTGATGACATCACATGCTCAAGCTGAAACCCCTCCCACACCCCATATCACTCCTTCCAATCACATTTCCATGTTTGACCCACACATGATCCTAATGCAATGGATGTTGACGCAATCCGAATCGGGAGATTAACCCCAGAAGAATGTAAACAATGCTTCAAAAAGGGGTTGTGCTTTCAATGTTGT
Source organism: Boletales sp. KT-2023b (assembly GCA_038089675.1). NCBI lineage: Eukaryota > Fungi > Basidiomycota > Agaricomycetes > Boletales > Boletales sp. KT-2023b. The sequence goes on along the minus strand of JBBPLE010000472.1, from coordinate 9,576 downwards.
CAACCTGGACATAACGCAACCAAATGTACCAAATTCCCTGGTTGCCCCACCCCCAGAAATGTCCAACAGACTACCACCACTGCCACCATCGAAGAAATCAAAGAATGCAACAACAACAATATGGAAGTCAACCCTGTCTCAGGTTTTTAGAGAGGAGGTCCAACCCAATGCAGGCCCCCTCCCCAACTAGATGTGCTCTTGTACTTACTTCTCAAAGTGATTGAAATGCTATTTATCTTCCCATTTCAATCCTGAGCACATCTCAAGACATTGGAACCCAAGCACTGGTAGATTCTGGAGCAACCATCTCCTGCATTGATTAGCATTTCACCAAACAATGGAAACTCCCCCTTGAAAGACTTCCCTCCCCCATTCCTGTAAGGAATGTTGATCAAACTCAAAATTGAAACAGCGATATCAAATTCACTACCTTCATCCCAATATGCCTCAATAAAGTTATCTAGAGAATCCACTTCCATGTAATGCACTGTGGAAGGGAAAATATTATCCTAGGACACCCCTGGTGTTATGCTTGGTCTGGGTAGGAACGAGCATAGGCTCAAAGAACTAATTGTGGGTCAAGGGTTCAAAGTATTCAGACAAAGATGCTTGCTGAAAAGTCAAGGGGTCATCTGACAATGAAGTCAACAAAGGAGTTCAAAGGGGGTCGTCCAATGATGAGGTCGACAAAGGAGTTCAAAGAGGGTCATCCGATGATGAGGTCAATGAAGGGGTTCAAGGATTTGAGGAGATCAAGGTAAGATTGAGCAGGACTAAGCTAAGGATACATCAAGTATAGTGATGGCTTAAGTACTACAAAGAATGGAAACCAATGGAAGGTCATGGAAGGTTTGTTACTAAGTGAAAGAAGATAGAACCTTCCATGAGAAGCAGAAGCACAGATAACAAGAATTGAAAAGCAGAAATGAAAGGTGTGCAACAAACATGTTGTATGTTCTAGAGCACTCTAAAGAAAGCAAAAGGTACTGGGTTGGGCCGGTCTATTGTATTAACGAGAAAAGAAATGAATCAAAAAGAAATGAATTGTAACATTACCTCCAGAGTACATTCGAGGCTATGATGAAGAATAAAATCAAAAGAAAGAATAAGAAATCCATACATCTGTCTCCACCAGGGGAACCAGTCATGTTGGCATAAGCGGAGTCATCATATCCTGGGTCATTATTGTTTAGGTCTAGGTTGGCAAGGTCTAAGTCTGGGGAAGGGTGATGATGACATTGGCAAGGGTGAGGGGTTCGACGATGATGATAAGATGGAGGGGGAACTTGTCTAGGAATAGAACTAGAGCTAGAGGATGGAGGGTCGGAGAGTCATTCAATGAGAGGTTGAGAAGGGGGTGCGATGCCAGAACACCTAGAGCGAGCAGAGGAAGCTGAGGATGAAGAGGAAGAGGTGACAGGGTTAAGGACACAGGGACAAGGACGTCAAGGGCAGCGATGTTGGGGATGGCCAGGACAATGACGAGCGCAGTAGGGACAGACATAGTATGGGCAATTGATGCGGATATGAGAGAGTTGGTGGCAGTGGAAGCATGCCTGGCTATAGAGGTAATGATCAGGGGAGAGAGGTACATTACGTTGTCCATCCCAGCTGACTTCTGCTCATTCCATGATGGCAAGTTCCTCGAGAGTAAGGGGTTCCTCAGAGGCTTCAGGGGATGGATTCTAGTGGAGGTGGTGGCATTCGTCAAGTTCTTGGGTATAGCATAGAACATCCTTAGCTAGTTTGTCCATTTCCAGTTGGTGCATAACAGAAAGGACAAGGTTAGTGAGTTCAGTGTGGGTTTCATAGAGGGTGGCAACAAGTTCCATGGGATAATCTGACATCTGGTTGGCGAGGGGATAAAGACTATGGATTTCTTGGAAAAGAAGGAAGAGGGTATCAAAGGGTGAAAAGGGTTCTAAGTGGGTGTGAAGGGGGGTAAGGAGATGGGGGGTTTCAAGGAGGAGCATGAGTGAGGATTGTTCGGTAATAGGAAAGGGTTCAGGGCAGATGTGTTGGGCATAGAGTGGTAATTCAATGGAGACAACAGGGTTTGGGTCAAGAGCAGGGAGACGTAGAGGGGGAGATGGAGGTCGAGGAATGCCCAGGTTGTAATTAGTGGAGTCAAGGCCTTGGATATGATAGAGTAAGGGGGTGGTCCAGCTGGTGGTAGCAGCAGTGGGAGAGGGGGATCTAGTGGGAGTGGACATGTTTGGGCTTGGTGGATGATGTGGAGGATGAAGGGGGGAAGACGTGAGGATGGAGAGTTTTATACTCGGATAGGATTTCCTTGGCATGGTTGAACTCTGATTCGGGTAACCAGGAGTCTTCTTCGGCCAAATATCCTTTCCATCAGACTAAGAATTTTCGGTTGTGCGGGGTTCCACGGTGTCAGATGATCTTTTCCATTTTGTATTCCTCTTCTCCATTGATAAGGTCAGGTGGAGGGGAGGGGAAGTTCAGTCCATGTACATTGTTTTCGTGATAGGGCAATAACAGGAACGCATGGAAGACCGGGTGTATTTTCCATGTTCATGGGAGGCGGAGTTTATAGGTGAGGGAAGAGAGGACCTGGGTAATGGTAAATGGGCCTTCTCACTTGGGGGCGAACTTCAGATGAGAGATAAGGCATTTCAGGTTTCAGGCTTCTAGCCACACTTTGTTGCCTTTATGGAAGGGGGTAAACTTCCCATGGAAATGGGATTTCATGACTTGTCTGGCAAGCTCATGGGCTGCCAGGGCTTCATCTCTGGCTGCAGAGAGGAGTTTGAGTCGTTCTTCAACTGCAGGGAGGTTGGTCTCAGCAATGATGGTGGGGAGGGGATGAGGTTCAAATCCCATCATAAGGAAGAATGGGGATTTATTGGTGACAGAGTGAGGATGGTGATTGTGTGCAAATTCGGCATGGGAGATGAGGTCAGACCATGTGGAGGGGGAATTACTGCAGAAGATCTGAAGATAGGTTTCTACTTCTTGGTTTACCTGTTCAGTTTCTCCATCAGATTGAGGATGGTATGTGGTGGAGAGGGAGAGGTTGTATCCGAGGAGTTGTCCGAGTTCTTTTGTGAAGGAGGAGGCAAACTGGGGTCCATGGTCTGAGATTATTTTATCATAGAGGCCAAATCTGGTGTAAACTTTGTGAAAAAAGAGCAAGGCAATTCCTTCAGTGGAGACGGATTTCTTGGTAGGACAGAGAATCACCCCCTTAGTAAGCCCATGGTCGACCATGACCAAAAGACTGTCAAAGCTGGAGGAGATCGGGAGGTCTGTAATGAGGTCACAAGAGATCTGTCAGAAGGGAATAGGGGAGGAGGAAACGATGGGGGAAAGGGGTGGGGAGGTAGGATGGGTGTTTGCCTTGGAGGACTGACAAGGGGCACATCCTTTGATGTATTTGCACACAAATTGAGTGAGACCAGGCCACCAAAACTCAGTTGTGACAAGTTGATGAGTTTTGAGATATCCAGGATGACCAGCAGAGGTGTGATCGTGGTGCCATTCAACGATGGAGCGGCGAAGGTCAGGGGGAACATAGATATGTCCTTGGAAGGTGAAGACGCCTGTGTCATATTGCCAGTTGGAAAGACGGGAGCGGAATTGGGTGGAGACATCGCCAGTAGTGGCACATAGAGCATCTAGGACAAGGGGATCCAAGGCAGAAGAGGCAGCTAGTTTGGTTTGGAGGGAGGTATCAATGAGGTTAATGAAGAGGGTGTCAGGAAGGAGGGTGACATTGTCGTTATCTTCGTCAGTTGATGGAAGAAGGTCTGGGTGGCAAGAGAGGGCATCAGGTGTGGCAAGGGAGGATCCAGGGACATGGGTCAGGTGGAGGTCAAAGTCCGAGATGTCAAGCAGCCAATGAGCCTGTTGTTGGTTGAGTTTCTGAGGTTGTCAGAAATATGTAAGGTTTTTATGGTCAGTGAAAACTTCGACGGGAAAGGGGGATTCTTGGAGGTAGTGACACCAGGTCTTAAGTCCTCGAATGATGGCAAGGAGTTCTCTATCATAGATGTCGTAGTTTCATTTGGCAGGGGAGAAGGACTGTGAGAGGTAGGAGCATGGATGCCAATCTCTGTTGGCATCAGTTTAGAGGAGGACTCCTCCAGATGCATGTTTGGAAGTGTCGGTGGCGATGGCAAAGGGGCAAGTGGGGTCTGGGAGGTGGAGGATTGGGCGACTGAGGAACAGCTGTTTGAGTTCGTCAAAGGATTGTTGGTAGGTCGAAGACCAGTCCCAGGGTTGGTTTTTCTTGGTGAGATCAAGGAGGGGTCGTGCGATGTTGGAGTAGTTGGGGATAAATCATTGGTAGAAGTTGGCAAATCCTAAAAAGGAACGGACATCTTTGACTTTGGCAGGAGTTGGCCATTCATGAATGCCATCCAGTTTCACTGGGTCCATGGCGAGCTCATCAGGGCGTACAATCATGCCAAGGTATTTGACCTTGTTGGTAGCAAACATGCATTTCTTGAGTTTAAGGTGAAGATCTAACTCAGTCATGCATTGGAGTACTTGTTTGGTTCACTCCTCATGGGTTTTGGCATCGGAGGAGAAGATGAGGAGGTCATCCATGTAAATGACTAGCCATCCTTCTGCAATCATATCACAGAAGGAGTCATTCATGAATCGTTGGAAGGTGGCAGGGGAGTTGCAAAGACCAAAGAACATGATGGTCGGTTCAAACAGTCCTTTGTGGGTGATGAATGCTGCTTTCCATTGATGACCATCTTTGATGCAAACATTATTATACCCCCAATGAACATCGAACTTGGTAAAGGTTTTGGCACCCTTAAGTTTATCGACGAGGTCGGATATGAGGGGAAGGGGGTAGGCATCGCAGATGGTATGTTCATTGACATAGTGATAGTCTTGGCAGGGTCGAAGGCCACCATCCTTCTTTTTAACGAAGAAGAAGGGGGAAGCTTGGGGAGAATTGGATGGGCAAATTTTCCCTGCTTTGAGGTTCTCATCGAGGAATGCATCCATAGTGGCTTTTTCATCAGGGGAGAGGGGGTAGAGTTTGCCAACTTTTGGGGTGAAAGAGTCATCGAGATTGATCTCATGGTCATAGGGTCGGCTAGGAGGAATGTGGTCGGTTGCCTCTTTCAAGAAGATGGAGGAGAAGGCAGAGTATTTGGGTGGAAGGGTCGCCTTTGGTTTGGCCTTTTCGGTGGCCATGGCCAGTTCGGTTGCCATTGTGAGTTTGGCAATGGTGGCAGAGGGAATAAAGCAAGATCCGCAGCACATGATTTGGTTGATGATTCTGTTGTCATTAGCCTGTCGGAGGTATTGGGCTTCAGTGTCCTTTTTCATGTAGTCATAGAGGTGTCCATCCCAGATGGAGTTGACTTGTATATGTTGAGGTGGGTGAGGGGTCAGTGTCTGGGGAGTAGGAGATGGTTTGGTGTGGTTGTAGTATATCTCCTTGGATTGGTCAGAGTCAAGGGGGATGGATAGCTCTTGCTTGATCCAGTCAATGGTGGGGTTGACTTGTCTAAGCCATGGGAGTCCAAGGATTACATTCTCTTTCCCACAGTTGAGGATGTAGAACATGACATGGTGCATGAGTTGTCTGATGTGGACATAGAGCATGGTGGAAAAACAGATAAGACCGTTCTTGTTCAAAGATTGGTCAACATTTCTAATGGCAATGGGAGAGGGGAGTCATTCTTTTGGGAGACAATGTTTTTGGACAAAGTCCCAATTGATGCAAGAGATTTGTGCTCCAGAGTCAATGAGAGCACGAGTTCCAATGGCTTTCAAGTGTGATGGTTTGACAATTTCAATGGGGATTTGCATAGACTGCTTGGTAATCGATGATACAAGTACAGGAGCACATGTAAAAGAGGAAGAGCCTTGTGTTGGGGAAGGTCTCTGTTCTAAAAATCCTCATTGGGCGTGACGAAGGAGATCCTTGCCACAGTTTCTTCTTCGTCATTGTCTTCGACCTCTACCAGTCTTGGGACTTCTTCAACTTTTCTAACCTTCCTTTCTCCAGTTTTCTTCGGCTGAGAAGGGAAGTGGGGGCAGTTGCCAGAGAGATGTCCAGGTTTTCGGCAGTGGAAACAGAGTCCTTTGGCGATACAGCATTTTTGTTCTTCTGGGGTCAACTTCGATACTTTGATAGCATCGACATCCATGGCATCAGGGTCTCTTTGGGGGCGGGAGGAGAAGGAGGAGGAGAACGAGTGGTAAGAGGAAGTGGTCTTGCCTTGTTTCGCCATGTCATCAGCTCTTCCCCATTGGGTGAGGAAGTGGGTAGCCTTGGCGTACCATTCATCGATTTTGGTGGGGATGGTGTCCATAGACATGATGTGATGCATGAATTTGATGTAGATGCCAGTGGAGAAGTATCTGATGAGGACATTTTGGTCAGAGATCCCGCTGATCTGGATGTGGTTTTGGAATTCAGAGATATACTTGGTGATGTCAGAGAGGGAGGGCTTTCCTTCCATCTTAGTAGAAGAGAGCCAGGTGATAGAGAGGGCAGCGGTGTCTCTGTGTTTGAAGGTGGTGTTGAACTCTGTGATAAAGTCTGCATAAGTCCTGAAGCCTTTGTTTGCACTGAGAGTGGCTTTTCGGAAGGAAGAAGCCCAGGTAAGGGCAGCTCCCTTGGTCATATATGAGAGGGCGAAGGCGATCTTCTTAGCGTCTGTGGTATAGACTTCTTCATTGACAAGGAGGTAGGTTCGGACAGAGTCCAACCAGGTGGTGGCTTTGGTGTAGTCGCCATCAAAGTTTTCAGGGGTACCAATGTGAAGTTCGATTGGTTTCAAAGTCATGGTGGAGTGGGGTGGTTGTGGGGGGAGGAAGGGAGGGAGTGGGTGTGAGGGAACGAACTGATGAGGGGGAATGGGAGTGGAGGATTGGGGAGGGGGGAGGAGGAGAGGTCTAGTTACAGTAGGGGTGGGAAGAGGTGCCATTGGTTCTCTGGGAGAAATGTCTGGGGCAGGGGTGAAGACTTCCTCGTCAGTGGAGGGGGGAGATTCAGAGGAAACTCGATAAGAGTGTCGTAGTGCCCTTTCAAGGGCTCCTGGTGTTCGAGGGGAGGAAATGGTGAGAGACTACAGCGATGGTAGCTCAAAAAGAGGAGCTTAGTCCTTTTGTTATGCTTGGTCTGGGTAGGAATAAGCATAGGCTCAAAGAACTAATTGTGGGTCAAGGGTTTGAAGTATTCGGACAAAGATGCTTGCCGAAAGGTCAAGGGGTCATCTGATGATGAAGTCAATGAAGGAGTTCAAAGGGGGTCATCTGATGATGAGGTCGACAAAGGAGTTCAAGGAGGTCGTCCAATAATGAAGTCAATGAAGGGGTTCAAGGATTCGAGGAGATCAAGGTAAGATTGAGCAGGACTAAGCTAAGGATACATCGAGTATAGTGATGGCTTAAGTACTGCGAAGAATGGAAACCAATGGAAGGTCATGGAAGGTTTGTTACTAAGCGAAAGAAGATAGAACCTTCCATGAGAAGCAGAAGCACAGATAACAAGAATAGAAAAGCGGAAATGAAAGGTGTGCAATGAACACGTTGTATGTTCTAGAGCACTCTAAAGAAAGCAAAAGGTACTGGGTTGGGCCGGTCTATTGTATTAACAAGAAAAGAAATGAATCGAAAAGAAACGAATCGTAACACCTGGTTGAAAGAAACCAACCCCACAATTGACTGGACAAAGGGAACTGTAACAATCCCAGAAGAACAAGATCACACTAAGGAACTCTGTCCCAAAAACCACCCTTTGACCCATGAACCATACCCCATTAAACCTAGACTGGAAGAAAAGCCTACTTTGCAGATACCTGGATCAGGAAGGACCAGGCAATTTTTGCGAACGAGCAATGATGAATCAAATCACCCATCAAGCTGCCCAGTTTGGATTCCAACACCCTTTTGGGGAAAGCTACATCCAAGCTTTCACCACCACCACCAAACTAGCCATTGAAGCAAAAGATACCAAAAACACCGTCACCCTTCCCCCAGAATACAGAGAGTTTGAAGAAGTATTCTCTGAAAACACAGCCCATTGCCTTTCCCCATCTCAATCCTATGATCATGAAATAAATCTGGATGAAACTTTCATACCCAAAGTGTCCAAGATTTACCCCCTTACCCCTGAGGAATGAAAAGCTGCAGACAACTTCATTGATGAAAATCTCAAATCAGGCAAAATATGACCATCCAACTCCCCACAAGCCTCCCCTTTCTTCTTCATCAAGAAGAAAGATGAAGGACTACACCCCTGCCAGGATTACAGATATCTCAATGACTATACTATCAAAGATGCCTATCCTCTCCCCCTGATCTCTGACCTCATCAACAAACTCAAAGATGCTAAACTCTTTACCAAATTTGACATCCAATGGGGATACAACAATGTCCGAATCAAAGATGGACACCAGTGGAAGGCCGCCTTCATCACTCATCAGGGACTCTTCAAACCAACAGTGATGTTTTTTGGACAGTCTAACTCCCCCCCCACATTCCAATGATTTATGAATGATTCCTTTCAAGACATGATTGCCAAAGGATGGTTGATCATTTATATGGATGACCTTCTCATCTTCTCTTCCAATCAAAAGACCCACAAAGAATACACCAAATGAGTCCTCCAACAAATGAAGGAACTTGACCTCCATCTCAAATTAGAAAAATGCAAATTTGCCACCCCAGAAGTCGAATACTTAGGAATGATAGTCAAACCAGGAACCCTCACAATGGACCCTGTCAAATTGGATGGTATCCAGAAATGGCCAGTTCCAGCCAAAGTAAAGGATGTCTGCTCCTTCTTGGGTTTTGCAAACTTCTATAGACAATTCATTCCAAACTATTCAAATCTCGCATGACCCCTCCTAGACCTAACCCAGAAAAACCACACTTGGGATTGGTCACCAGATTGCAACACTGCTTTTCAAAAACTCAAAAACAAGTTTTTGAAAAAACCTATCCTCCGCTTCCCTGACCTCAGTAAACCCTTTGCAATCACCACCAATGCTTCCAACTTTGCCTCCAGAGGAATCCTCCTCCAAATGGATGAAAATGGGGATTGGAAACCCTGTTCATATCTCTCCCAATCCTTTTCCCTTGCTAAATGGAACTACAACATCTACAACCAAGAACTCCTAGCCATCATTCAAGCTCTCAAAATGTGGAAACACTACCTCTGAGGCCATCCCACCCCCATTCAAGTCTTTACTGACCACAAGAATCTAATGTACTTCAAACAGCTGCAAAATCTTAATCGAAGACAAGCAAGATGGCTCCTTGATCTTGCTGACTTCAATCTTCGGCTAATTCATGTGGCAGGAAAGGACTTAGCCAGACCTGATGCACTCTTCCACTGCCCCAACCTGGTTCCTGATGACAAACAAGACAATTAAGATGTACAGTGACTCCCAAAACTGTTACAATGTGCTAACCCTAACATGGTGCATGAAGCACACCACAAACACCCATGGGAATTACGCTTAGCATTGGTGGGACAAATAGTAGTACACACCCCTGGCTATCTATCGGACCCTGGGTCATGTGATTCCATCCAGGAATGGCAGGGATATGGCCATTTTAAAACAAGAACTCCAT
>JBBPLE010000471.1:0-26814 GCA_038089675.1 Boletales sp. KT-2023b | reverse complement strand
CGTTTTGCCATATCATCGGCTCTTCCCCATTGGGTGAGGAAGTGGGTGGATTTGGCGTACCATTCGTCGATCTTGGTGGGGATGGTGTCCATAGACATGATGCGACGCATGAGTTTAGTGTAGATGCTGGTGGAGAAGTATCCGATGAGGACGTTTTGGTCAGTGATTCCGCAGATCTGGATGTGGTTCCGGAACTTGGAGATGTAGTTGGTGAGGTCGGAGAGGGAGGGCTTTCCTTCTATCTTAGTGGAAGAGAGCCAGGTGATGGAGAGGGCGATGGTGTCTTTGTGTTCGAAGGCAGTGTTGAATTCGGTGATAAAGTCCGCATAGGTACCGAAACCCTTGTTTGCGTTAAGGGCGGCTTTTCGGAAGGAGGAGGCCCAAGTAAGAGCAGCTCTTTTGGTCATGTACGAGAGAGCAAAGGCTATCTTCTTGGCATCGGTAGTGTATACTTCTTCATTGACGAGGAGGTAGGTTCGGACAGAGTCCAACCAGATCGTTGCTTTGGTGTAATCGCCATCAAAGTTCTTGGGGGCGCCGATGCGAAGTTCGACGGGTTTCGAAGTCATAGTGGGATGAGGGGGTTGTGGGGGAAGGAAGGGGGGAAGTGGGTGTGAGGGAACGAACTGACGAGGGGGGATGGGAGTGGAGGATGGGGGGGGAAGGAGGAGAGGTCTGGTTACGATGGGGGTGGGGAGGGGAGGAGTTGGTTCCCGAGGGGAGTTGTCAGGAGCAGGAGCGAAGGTTTCCTCGTCTGAGGATTCAGAGGGGGATTCAGAGGGGACTCGATAAGAGCGACGTAGTGCCCGTTCAAGGGCTCCTGGGGTTCGAGGGGAGGAAATGGTGAGAGACTACAACGATGGTAGCTCGAAAAGAAGAGCTTAGTCCTTTTGTTACGCTTGGTCCGGGTAGGAACGAGCGTAGGCTCAAAGAACTAACTGAGGGTCAAGGGTTCAAAGGGTTCGGTCAAGGGATGCTTGCCGAATAGTCAAAGAGGGTCGTCCGACGATGAGTCGACGAAGGGTTCAAGGGTTCGTCCGACGATGAGTCGACGAGAGGTTCAAGGAGATCGTCCGACGAAGAGTCGACGAAGGGTTCAAAGGTTCGTCCGACAATGAGTCAACAAGAGGTTCAAAGAGTCGTCCGACGAAGAGTCAACGAGAGGTTCAAGAGATCGTCCGACGAAGAGTCGACGAGAGAGTCAGAGTAATCAAGGTAAGATTGAGCAGGACTAAGCTGAGGTTACATCGAGTAAGACGACGGCTTAAGTACTGCGAATAATGGAAAGTAATAGAAGGTTGTGGAAGGTTGGTGAGTAAGCGAAGCGAAGATAGAACCTTCCACAGGAAATAGAAGTGTAGATAACAAGAATAGAAGACGGAGATGAAAGGTGTGCGACGAACACGTTGCATGTTCTAGAGCACTCTAAAGAAGGTAAAAGATACCGGGTCGGGCCAGTCTGTCGTAATGAAAGAGAATCGAAAAAGAAGTGAATCGTAACAGAGGCACCATTTTGCTAAGGTTTGGCAACCACATATGCCACCTATCACCTGTCCTGCACATGCCATCATGTGCTGTCTGACTCATGTCAATGAGCACACTATTGCAGAACACCTGCCTCATGCTTCGTGCCAGGCCTGGGTACTTAACTATCTGGGACCAGTGCTTCAAGGAAGCTTACTTGGAGTTCCACAGTCATGGTGGACAGACCATGTATTGGCTTCACACCAAACCAATCTTCCCTGATGACATGCCTTCCAGCATGTCATCACTCACCTCTGAGATTGAATACAAACTCATGCACTGACATCTCAGACATTTGTCCCCTGATGTCATCAGGCATGCTAAAAAGCATCTGAAGGGTTTTCCTGATGTGAAGATCCCATCGAAAACTGGCCTCTGTCAAGGGTGTCAGCTTGGTAAACAGCCAAATTGTCCCTTTCCTCTTAGTGAGACACAGGTAACCGCTCCCTTTGAGTTGATTCATTCTGACTTAAAGTCCTTCGAGGTAGTGTCTTACTCAAAATACAAGTATGCAGTTGTCTTCTATGATGACTTCACATCAATGGCCTGGACCACCTTGATAAGGTCCAAGGATCAAACACTCCATGCAACCAAGCAATGGTTTGCATTTGTCCGCAATCAGTACAATGCCATAATAAAACACTGGCGATCTGATGCTGGAGGTGAATACACCTCTGGTGCTTTCAGGGAGTTCCTGAAGGACAATGGAGTTAACACCCAACAGTCCACCCCATATGCACACCAGCAGAATGGGTGTGCAAAACGCCTAATCTGTACATTAATGGACAAGGCACAGGTGATGCATTTACACACTTGCCTACCTCCCTCCTATTGGGAATGGGCTCTGCTCCATGCAACCCGCATTTACAATCAGACCCCACAGCTTCGGCTGAAATGGGATATCCCCCTGACATTACTTAAGGGGGAGAAACCATCCATTGATCACCTTCAGGTATTTGGTTGTGGTGCCTATGTGCACATTCCTGCAGAATGCCATGGTGGAAAGCTACAGCTGAGATCACAGTTGATGATCTACTTGGACGTCACCCTTGGTAGTGACTCAAACTTCATTTTTATGTCACCAACAAATGCTGTTGTTACATTGGCACACGTGATCTTTGACGAGACTCGCTTCCCAAGATGTTCTCAATCTGCTCCACACCATCCCCATGCGGGTCCCCCTGAACCAACTCATACCCATGATGAGGTTCCAGAAATTCTGGTTCTGGCTCCCACTGGTTCCGATGAGAGTTCCAAGTTGGAATCTGATTCTGGCAAAGAGTCCAGTGAGGATTCTAGGGATTCACCCTCACCTTCACCATCACTGAGCCCAAGCACATCAAGATCTTCTTCTTTGTCTCCCACTCCTCACACCCGGACTCCCAGTCCAGCCCCTCCTCCAGTGACACCTCCATCACACCGACCACCTCCAACCAGTCCCCCACCTATCCCAAGGTGTAGTGAGTGTCTCCATAACCCCCCGATGCGCCCTGGAAACATTTTTGGTGAGCACTGTTATCCTTTATAACAGCTCCAGGACCTGGAAAGTGAATCATGCTGGAAGGACCTTACTGGTGAAGCTGGCCCATCCCAAATTCTGGACTCACCTGCAGTCCCTGGTGGACTCCCCCCATCTCCTACTTTTGAGGATGATGTTGACCATCTCACACAGGAAGGGGGAGATGCTTTGGTTTTGTACCTTTGCAATCATGCCATTCCACACGATTCTGCTTTCAGGGCATCCCCTAATCTATGTGAGTGGACATTCTGCAACATCCAGAAGCTTCCTAAATCAGAGCAGAAGGATTGGCTTAAAGCCTGTGAAGACCAGCTACAAATGCTGAAGGACCGAAAGGTCTATGAAGTCATTCCATGCCCACAACACCACAAGGTGATTAAAAACCATTGGGTCTTCGATCAAAAGTCAGACGGTTGTAAAAGAGCCCGCCTGGTAGCCAAAGGCTTTAGCCAGGTTGAAGGGTTAGACTTTGACCAAGTCTTTTCCCCAGTTGTATGCTTCAAGACTGTGCAATGTATGTTCACCCTCTCAGCCCTGGAAGGATGGCATATTTCTGGGCTTGATGTATGCTCTGCATACCTTTATGGTAAACTGGAAGAGGAAATCTATATGGAGTTTCCTGAGGGGTTCATGCCTCCCAACCAAAAAGGCAAAGTCCTCTGCCTATTACATGCACTTTATGGACTCAAGCAAGCCAGTTTAGCCTGGTGGAAAGCACTTGATGCATCCATGGCAGAACTTGGCTTCAAATGGTTAAAAACCAATGCTGGACTTTTCATTTATTGCAAAGGCAAAGACATCTGTCTAGCAATAGTCTACATAGACGATGCCCTCTTTTGCAGCCCCAATAAGATCTTTGTAGACAAGATCAAGGCTGCATTCATGAAGAAGTGGGAATGTTGTGATCTCAGAGAGCCATCTGAATTCCTCCAAATGAACATTCATTGAGAAGGTCATAACATCCAAATCAACCAAAAGGATTACCTCAACAAGGTGCTCAAGCGATGCAGCATGACCAACACCAAATCTGCACCTACCCCACTCCCACAGGGTTATTACCCAGTGAAGAACAATGCACCAGTCCAACATGAATTATGGATGCATTTTCAGACTGTGATCGGCTCATTGCTGTATCTTATGATCGGCACCCGTCCAGACATTGCATATGCAGTTACCCAACTTGCATGCATGTCAGCCAATCCATTGCAGGAATATCTCAACAGAGCTCTGTACATCTGCCGGTACCTTATTGGAACCCAGGATTATTCCCTCCTATATAATGATTCCTCCAGAAAAGGCATTCTTGCCTGTACTGATTTAGATTGGGCGCAGGACGTTAATACTGCGCACTCTCAAACCAGCTTCTATCTCAAGATGGCCAATGGTGTGTTTTTGTGGAATTCACACTTACAAAAAACCACTGCCGTCTCTTCCACCAAAGCAAAATATATGGCACTGAGCGATTGCTCATGTCAATGTGTGTGGATCCATGAGATGATGGGTGAGCTTGGCTATAAGCTGAAACCTATCCCCATCTGTGGCAACAACCAGGGTAGTTTATTCATTGCACAAAACCCTGTGACTGAAAAGCACAACAAACACATTCACGTGAAATATCACTTTATCCGCAATGCAGTCATGGTCCACAAGCTAGTGGAGCTTTTCTATATCCCTGGGACTGACAATCCCACCAATATGTTCACTAAGAACCTTGGATGCATCAAGTTCAATGAATTCTGCTCCCAGCTTGGACTGGAGTTTAACTCCACCAAGTAAAAAGTACTGCCCTCCATTTTAATGCTTTATATATCTACCATATACTTAGCAAGGGGGAGTATTGAACAGACTCTGTGTTACATACATAGTAATTAGTTCACATGTCACATGTATTTACTTTTGGACTCAGCAGAGCTGAGTTCTAATCGATCCTTTACTTGATACCACCATCACCCATTGTAAGTTCTTCAACTTAACCAACCCAGGTATGTGAGAGACCTTCCCGTGTATGTAACACATGTACTCACAACACTGAGTTCTAATTGATTCTTTACTTGATACCACCATCACCCATTGTAAGTTCCTCAACCCAACCAACCCAGGTATGTGAGAGACCTTCCTGTGTATGTAACATGTGTACTTGCAACAGGGAAAACTAGCAACTGTGCCCAGTTGAATCGAGGTGATGAATGGCAGGATGGCATCCCTATTGTTGGGAAGGATACCAACCCCAAGGGTGTCACAGTAGCATAGGTAGTAGCGTATGGTGAGACAGCATGTGCATTCTCTGCACATTGAATGTCATCCTGGAGTGCACTTTGCCTTTGGCACCTGCCTCCAAGGGTCCCAGTCTTGCTCGGTGCAGTACCATACCACACACTTTCTATACAGTACAACAGAAAGACCAAGAGAGAGGTCATACTGATCTCCATCATGTGGTCCACCAAACGAAGCATCAGGTTCAAAAATGTGACATATCTTGATGCTATTCCTCAGGTAGGTCAAACAAGTGCTGACGTTCGATCTAGTCAACCGTGTCTTCAGCTATCTATCCATAGGGCGCTTTTCATTTGGTATATAATCAGATACACAATCATAGCCATTTTGGTTACATAAAGATGCCACTTGCATGCTGTCCGATAGTGCTGAGGGGAAGAATGCCATGGGTGGAAATACAGTGCCAATGGGATATGAATGGAATGAACCAAGCATCTAGTCTGTACCACGGGTCCATGGTTTGCGTGGAAGCAACAACAATGCCCTGATGCCCACAACAACAAGGAAGAGCATGTAGTAGTACACAAACCATGCACACTCAGGGGTTTGCAGCGAAATTGAAAACATGGATGATGCAGTGGTAGGTCCGATGGTGTGTGTGATTGATACAAGCAGTTGGGCAATGCTGTTGGTGGCACCAAGTGATGCCCAATTAGGAGCGGCCGCAGCAATGTAGATGAATATGCAAGCTAGAAATGTGTTGATCAGCAGTGATAGGCCACCTGGTAATCAACAGATGGTAGCTCACAATACCCCAAATTTACTATTACTGCAAAGGCCTGCTACACACAGATGACCGACCAAACCATCCAACTCAAGCCTTGCGATCGAGCGAGCGCATTGAGCAATGGGAAACCAAGTATAAAAGACATACCTGAGACTATAGTGACAGTGTAGATAACCTTGGATCCGAACAGATCATGTAAGTCTGCAAAGAAAAAGATCTGGAACAACCCATTGACCAGTCCATAGACAGAAAGAATGTTGCCAATACTCGGGGGGTCAAGACCCAGTCCTCCGAGCTCTACTGGTGTTGCAAAGAAGACTGGTTGCACTGCTCAAAATGCGATTTCCACTAGGGAGAGGGCTGCATAGTTTCCTGCTGAGATAAGTACACGAGGGACCAATAGTGCCTGTAACGGCCGCGGTTGTTCGGCCTCTGTTCTGGTTGACTCCATATTCCCATCTCCCAGTGTTCCACAAGACATCCTATCGGCAGATGTCTCGCTGGACCTTCCCCAATTAATCAACTTGCCGATTGGGGTATAGTGATCAAGAGTCTGGTAACAGCTTTCAAGTAGGGTGGGAAATGGAAGGAGTTTATAGCACTAACCTCTTTCAGAAATAAGTATGTGACAAGCCAAGCAATAGCCGAAAATGTTGCGGGAATGGCACATGCCAGGAAGTAAGGGTAGGTTTTGAAAAACTCCCAATGTCCAAATATGTTGGGAAAACAATCCACAGGTTTGGATAATGCACCACCAATATAGGGGCTACATAAATTAAGTGAGTAACACAGTAAGATATCATGATACCAGAGTACGAACTCCAATGTGTTTCCACTGGACCATGCAATCGGCATATAAGCATATGCCTGAGCGAGATTAGTAGAGTCCGTAATCTCCACCACCATACTTTTAAGGACTCTGGTATTTCCATTTAAGGTGCCATTGAGGGAGTGGCTAAATGGAGGTAGAACACAGAGATGATCGACAAAAAAGAGGCACTGTACCTCAAGACCAATCCCCAAAATGTCTTCAATAAACCAAAACAATACATTGATGCAGACAGACCAAATAACTGGTCAAAATGACTGGCTTCCATCCAATATGGTCAGATAGTCAGCTCCAGTGCAATACCATAAGGGCTTGAGTGGCGAAGAACAGCGAATGCTAGCAGGCATGAGAGAATGGCAAAGGTAATGTAAACATGCAACATTGCACCATGAGGCCAACATAATATCCCACTTGGGTTTCATCGCCGTTGGTAATACCAATGTCACGTATCAGCTACATGTAGATGCAGGCTGGATGAGATGAGTGAGGTGATAGACAATCAAAACACACCTGGGGAGCAAAGGGTGAAATCACTTGGGAAGTGAGTGGCTCGGCAAGCTGAAGCAAGAGAATGATGGAGTATTGACGCAAGGGCAAGGGTGTTGCCTTTTTTTTGTTCTGGTCTTGCAACAAAGGTGTTTCTTCGTCCACCACCTGCAAGGACATGGTAGTGGGTAAGAAAGAGTATAAGGCGCCGTACAGCAACTGAACTCGTGGGGGTTTTGGGAGTGAACCCAGACTTCACGTGGCTGCTGAGCCGCTGAGTTCTCATCCAGATGGCATGCGCTAGCTGGCAGGCTCATTCTTCCTCTCCCCCAACTCCCTAGGACCACCTTGAATGCCTCCCCAGGAGTCTGGTCAGCCATCCTCCTGTCAAGGTGGAGGTAAAGGAATTTATAGTGTTGTTTGGGCCCGGCCTGGTAAGGCTCAAGGCCTACAAATTTAGGGGCCAAGCCTGAAGCCATCAAAGCCATATATATTGGCCTGGTCCCAGCTTAGGCCATGGCTTACTATAGTCGCACCATAGACTCACAATAACATCTTCAAAAATAGTACTAGAGGTCCATGAAAGGGACAAATACATTGTCATCATTTACCTCTTCACAATCACTCTCTGAGTCAATGTCCAATCCCAACCTGTCACCAGTAGAATCATCGAGCACATCACCATCATCTTGAGAATCGCTGTCTCCAGCCCTGGGTATCATGGCATTAGCCTTAGAGACCTGCATGGGTATTAGGTACCTGTGGTGGGTCATGGGTACAGGTAGGGGTTAAACCTGGGTGACCCATGGACCTGTGACCTGTGGGTACATTACCCATAACTAGTATACTCTCAGACTGCCCCCACCTTCACCCCCTCGTCCCACCCAAAAACGAGAACGACAGCATGACAACCGTGGTATCACGGTTGTCACGTTGTTGTTGTTGTTGTTGTTGCCACTGCCACCACCTCACACCATCTTGGTTGCCCCAGCCACCCTCGCTCCCTGCTGCCTGTCTTGCCACTTCCACCTTGCCCCCCCTGCCACCTGTCTCACCTCTTCCCCATGGGTAGTGACCCATGTACCCGTGCATAGTACCATCAATACCAAGACCCACAGGTTGATGGGTATGGGTATGGCACAGGTACAGGTTGAAGTTCTGGTACCCACAGGTTTACCTGTGCTGATCCCTAGGCATGTCATTGAGATTGTAGACAATGGCATTGATGACCTTGTCGAACAGTGGCTCATTGTCCTCCCACTTGTGAGAAAATGTTGCATATTGGTAGTACTCCACAACTTCATGTTTAATATGAGCATGATTGATTTCTGTCGTTGAAGAGGAGATCAACTCTGCAAAGATAGGCTGTGATTCGAATGAGAGCACCTGAGAGGACTTGTTGAGCAAATGGCCAGATTGGGTGTTGATCAGCTCTGGTGGTGAGTCACCAATAGCCCTCCTGACCGCCACATGAATTGGTTTTTTTGTTTCTGCTGGTGTGATGCATTGACTGGACCGGTCTATGGAACACAATTAGTAGCTGAAGCATGGAGCCCTACCATCCACTGACTTCAGATTTCTGAATCGGATAATTGTGACATCGCGAAGAGCATGGTTTCATATGCATCAACTGCATCATTATGACGGCCTGTGCCATGTAGTGCTGCATGCTGTTGTGAGTATGCATGTTACATACACGGGAAGGTCTCTCACATACCTGGGTTGGATGGGTTGAGGAACTTACAGCAGGTGATGGTGGTATCGAGTAAAGAATCAATTAGAACTCAGCTCTGCTGAGTTCAAAAGTAAATACATGTGATGTGTGAACTAATTACTATGTATGTAACACAGAGTCTGTTCAACACTTCCCCTTGCTAAGCATACGGTAGATGCGTAAAGCATTAAAATGGAGGGTAGTACTTTTACTTGATGGAGTTAAACTCCAGTCTGAGCTGGGAGCGGAATTCATTGAACTTGATGTGTCCAAGGTTCTTAGTGAACATATCGGCAGGATTGTCAGTCCTGGGGATATAGAATAGCTCCACTAGCTTGTGGACCATGACTGCATCGCGGATGAAATGGTATTTCACCCGGATATGTTTGTTGCGCTTTTCAGTCACAGGGTTTCGCATGATAAATAAACTACCCTGATTATCGCCACAGATGGGGATAGGTTTCAGCTTGTAGCCGAGCTCACCCATCATCTCATGGATCCACACGCATTGACGTGAGCAATCGCTCAGCACCATATATTCTGCTTCGGTGGAAGAGATGGTGGTGGTTTTTTGTAAGTATGAATTCCACAAAAACACACCATCAGCCATCTTAAGATAGAAACCGGTTTGAAAGTGCGTGGTATTTACGTCCTGCACCCAATCCGAATTGGTACAGGCAAGAATGCCCTTTCCGGAGGAACTGTTATATAGTAGGGAATAATCCCAGGTTCTGATGAGGTACCAGCAGATGTATAGAGCTCTGTCGAGATGTTCCTGCGATGGGTTGGCTGACATGTGTGCTAGTTGGGTAACCGCATATGCAATGTCTGGATGGGTGCCAATCATAAGATACAGCAATGAGCTGATCACAGTCTGAAAACGCATCCGTAATTCATGTTGGACTGGTGCATCATCCTTCACTGGGTAATAACCCTGTGGGAGGGGGGTAGGTGCAGATTTGGCGTTGGTCATGCTGCATTGCTCGAGCACCTTGTCAAGGTAGTCTTTTTGGTCGATTCGGATGTTACGACCTTCTTAACGAATGTTCATTTGGAGGAATTCAGATGGCTCTCTGAGATCACAACATTCCCACTTCTTCATGAATGCAGCCTTGATCTTGTCTACAAAGATCTTGTTAGGGCCGCAAAAGAGGGCATCATCTACATAGACTATTGCTAGACAGATGTCTTTGCCTTTGCGATAAATAAAAAGTCTGGCATCAGTTTTTAACTGTTTGAAGCCGAGTTCTGCCATGGATGCATCAAGCACTTTCCACCAGGCTAAGCTGGCTTGCTTGAATCCATAAAGTGTGTGCAATAGGCAGAGGACTTTGCCTTTTTGGTCAGGAGGCATGAACCCCTCAGGAAACTCCATGTAGATTTCCTCTTCCAGTTTACCATATAGGTATGCAGAGCATACGTCAAGCCCAGAAATGTGCCATCCTTCCAGGGCTGAGAGGGCAAACATACATCGCACCATCTCAAAATGTACAACTGGGGAAAAGACTTGGTCAAAGTCTAACCCTTTGACCTGGCTAAAGCCTTTGGCTACCAGGCGGGCTCTTTTATGACCGTCTGACTTTTGATTGAAGACCCAACAATTTTTAATCACCTTACGGTGTTGTGGGCATGGAACTACTTCATAGACCCTGTGGTCCTTCAGCATTTGTAGCTGGTCTTCACAAGCCTTAAGCCAATCTTTCTGCTCTGATTTAGGAAGCTTCTGGATATTGTGGAATGTCCACTCACGTAGATTGGGGGATGCCCCAAAAGCGGAATCATGCAGGATAGCACGATTGCAAAGGAATGAAACCAATGCATCTCCCTCTTCCCATGTGAGATGGTCAACATCATCCTCAGAAGTAGGAGATGGGGGGAGTCTACCAGGGACTGCAGGCAAGTCTGGAACTGAATCTGGGACTTGGGACGGGCCAGCTTTGCCAGTGTTCTGGCATGACTCACTTTCGCCAGTAAGATCCTTCCAGTGTGACTCACTCTCAAGGTCCCGGAGCTGTCATAATGGATGACAGCACTCACCAAAAATGTTTCCAGGACATGTTGGGGGGTTATGGAGACGCTCACTACACCTTGGGATAGGCGGGGGACCAGCTGGTGGTGGTCGATGTGACAGAGGTGTTACTGGAGGAGGGGCTGGACTGGGCATCCGGGTGCAAGGAGCAAGAGACAGAGATGAAGATCTCGACGTGCTCGGGCTCGGCGATAATGAAGGAGAGGGTGAATCCCTTGAGTCTATGGAGGACTCATTGCCAGAACTAGGTTCTGACTCAGAACTCTCATTGGAACCAGCAGAAGCCAGAACCGGAACTTCCAGAACCTCATCATGGGTGTGAGTTGGTTCTGGGGGACCCGAATGGGGATGGTGTGGAGCAGAACAAGAACATCTTGGGAAAAGAGTCTCATTGAAGATCGTGTGTGCCGATGTAATGACAGCATTTGTTGGTGACATAAAGATAAAGTTTGAGTCACTACCTGGGGTGATGCCCAAGTAGATCATCAGCTGCGACCTCGGCTGTAGCTTTCCACCATGGCGTTCTGCCGGAATGTGCACATAGGCACCACAACCGAATACCCAGAGGTGATCAATGGATGGTTTCTTCCCCTTAAGTAGTGTCAGGGGAGTATCCCATTTCAGCTGAAGCTGTGGGGTTTGGTTATAAATATGGGTTGCGTGAAGCAGAGCTCATTCCCAGTAAGAGGGTGGTAGGCAAGCATGTAGGCACATAGCCTGTGCCTTGTCCATTATCATATGGATTAGGCATTCCGCACGCCCATTCTGCTGGTGTGCATATGGGGTGGACTGTTGGATGTTTACTCCGTTGTCTTTCAGGAAATCCTGGAAGGCGCCGGAAGTGTATTCACCTCCAGCATCAGATCGCCAGTGTTTTATCATGGCGTTGTACTGATTTCGGACAAATGCAAACCATTGTTTGGTTGCACAAAGTGTCTGATCCTTGGACCTTATCAAGGTGGTCCAGGCCATTGATGTAAAGTCATCATAGAAGACGACTGCATACTTGTATTTCAAGTAAGACACTACCTCGAAGGACTTTAAGTCTGAGTGAATTAACTCAAAGGGAGCGGTTGCCCACTTCTTGCTAAGAGGAAATGGATGATTTGGCTGTTTGCCAAGCTGACACCCTTGACAGAGGCCAGTTTTTGATGGGATCTTCATGTCAGGAAAACCCTTCAGGTGCTTTTTGGCATGCCTGATGACATTGGGGGATAAATGTCTGAGATGCCAGTGCATGAGTTCATATTCAATCTCAGAGGTGAGTGATGACATGCTGGAGGGCACATCATCAGGAAAGATGGGTTTGGCATGAAGCCAATACATGGTTTGTCCACCATGACTGTGGAACTCCAAGTAAGCTTCCTTGAAGCACTGGTCCCAGATAGTAAGGTATCCAGGCCTGGCACAAAGCGTGAGGCAGGTGTTCTGCAGGAGGGTGCCCATTGACACTAGTCAGACCACACATGAGGGCATGTGCATGACAGGTGATAGGCAGCATATGTGGTTGCCAAACCTTAGCAAAATGGTGCCTCTACCTATAATAGGTGATCGGCCATTGGCAGTGGAAGCCCATTGGGGCTGGTCAAACTTCTGATACTCAACAAAGTCTGAGTGATCAGGTGAAAAGTGAGCCGAAGCTCCTGAGTCAAGCAGCCACATGTCCAATGGGACCTTGTGGTTGTGTGCTTTTTCCTTTCCTTTGCTGTCCTTACTGCATGTGTCACACTGTGTGAATTCATGTGTAGCAGATTTATTAGAACTATCTACTACAGGAAACATGTATATACGATTTACCTGCGGCAAATTTAATTGCTCATCAGTACCTGATGTAGATGGGAGAGGGGATACACACTGCGATGTGGATTCCGTAAAGAAATCCTCAATGTATTCGTTGTAGGCATCTTCACCTAGACTGACAACATCCTTGTTGACCTCCATGATGCCAGTGGTTCTGGCAAGCGGAACATCCGCAATCCAGGTGGAAAGCAGGGCGGAAAGGCGGTCAGAGAGGGATTGCTCTGTGCGAGCACGCTTGGAGCAGCAGAATACAACCGGTTCAAGGTTGCAGATTGTGGAGGAGGTCGCAGGGACCTCGAGGCATCGTGCAAGTGACACGGTTTCCTTGGTTAGAGGAAATGCAGGCAGCCCATAGTGGGTCACGCTGGACGTGTGTGCATTGTGGCAGGGGTCAGGGACAGGCGATGTGAACATGATGGCGGCAGGGGCGATGACAGTTGCAGAGGTGAAGGCGAAGGAGGCTGAGGCTTGTGCAGCCTCTGCCTGCTTCTTTTCCTTGTGGGTTTTCTTCTTCTCCTTTCGTTTTTCTTTGCTCTTTTCAGAGTGGTTGCCCTTCTGCTGCTTCTGGGTGTTATTCCCCTTGGAAGAGGAACCACCAGGTGTCTGCTGTTGCTGCTGCTGGGAGAATTGGGGTTCTCCCTGCTGCCATTTAACAGTGCTGACCTTGTTGGCCTGTTGAGGCCAGGAGTCCTTGGTGGGACAGCGTTGCATGTACATTTGCCACAACACTTCTACTTGTCAGGATATTTCCTTGACAGTAGAAACTGTCTTGATGACAACTCCTGCCGAGTTTACCTTGGGCTTCACTGCGGCAATGGTGGCGGCGACATGGTTGGTGTACTTGGGGATCTTTGAAATCATGATCAATGACTTTATTTTGTCATCAACCAGGTAGCCAAAGTTGGAGAGGTGGGAGAAGAGGGTGTCAAGTTTGGAAAACGTTGACACCGGCGAGTTGTTGTTGGGGATTTGGAGGCCCATGAGGGCTTTAAACTCTGTGATCGCGGAGGAGATGGTGGGGTTATCAAATCTCTTTTTGAGTTTGATGAGAATGTTTTCGGCATGGTTGCCGAAATCAATGCCACATTCACAAATGTGACATTTGCAGGTGAGGGTGATGGCACCAGTGGCCTTGTCATTGTCCTTGTCCCAGTCCTCCTGCTTTTCCTCGGCACAATGGACTTCATCAGCTGGAGGGGTGAAAGCATGCTGGGTGATGTTGCCAGCGGTATCTTTGATCTCTGGAAGGGAGACTGGGACGGAGGGTTGAAGCTTCATGATGTGGGAGTATACCCCGATGGAATGGAGGTAGTCATCCATCTGGGACTGCCAGGCACAGTAGTTCGTGCTGTTGAGCTTGACAATGGTGGAGAGGGAGGTGGAAGACATTGTTGGTTTCTGGCAGTGGTAGATGTTAGCATGGATACCTTAAACTAAAAGTGAAAGGGATGGGTTAGACCACATTGCTGAACATCCAGAGCCCAAAAACTCGGAGGGCATAATCTCCCCTTATTTTGAGATGGAGAGCGGCTGCTCTGCATGGCTTTTTGCTTTGCAGAGTGTTCAGTGGAACTTAATCTGCACGAACGGCTCAAACATTCATCATTTGGGGGTGGAACTTAATCCGCACCCCAAAGGCACCCGAATGGCAGGCAGAACTGAATCCACACTGACCAATGGTCAGGTAAGGATGAGAGAGCGAGGGAGGGTTGCATTAAACGCTAGCCTGCCTGCTCAGGGCTCATAA
This sequence comes from Boletales sp. KT-2023b, assembly GCA_038089675.1. Taxonomy (NCBI): domain Eukaryota; kingdom Fungi; phylum Basidiomycota; class Agaricomycetes; order Boletales; species Boletales sp. KT-2023b. The sequence continues at coordinate 12,165 of JBBPLE010000471.1, read as the reverse complement.
CCTGTTGCGAGTACACATGTTACATACACAGGAAGGTCTCTCACATACCTGGGTTGGATGGGTTGAGGAACTTACAGCGGGTGATGGTGGTATCAAGTAAAGAATTGATTAGAACTCAGCTCTGCTGAGTTCAAAAGTAAATACATGTGACGTGTGAACTAATTACTATGTATGTAACACAAAGTCCATTCAACACATGCTTCCTTTCATAACTCAAGAAAAACGATGAATCAAGTTTAATTGCCTGTAAAATCCATGTTAGCACAAGGGAACTTGAACGTTGGCAAAAATACAACTTTGTTCACATCACTCAGTGCACTTTCCCACAAGTACCTTACCATGTATGCTCTGCTTTGTTCTACAAGCAGGTCTTGTGGGCTGGAAGGATCCAGTAAGAGTGTGGCTGAATATTCAGAGATGGCTTTGTCATACTGATGAGCCTTCATTGTGATGTCCCCATGTTTGTGTAGCTGTCGAACACATTGCGATCAAAAGTCTAGTGAATGGGGATGAGCATCCATTTCAGAAAACAAATGGGTAAAACAAAAGCCTACCAGAGATCCATGTGGCAATGGATTGGGTCTCTTCACGAAGGGTATTTACGGTCTCGAGGAGAGCCTCGCTAGCCTCCTTTACACAACCTGCCGCATAGAATGCTTCACACAGATGTTGCTGAAGGGTGATTCCGAGCTTGTCAAACTTCCATCCGGATATCTATCGCCACCAGTTTAACAACCTGGACATGTTGCATTACTTGAATCAGACTTTACCAGCAATACTACCAAGGGTGGTGGTTGGGCATTGTCATCAAGTTGAGCTTCCGCAAGTTGGAATGACACTATCGCACAATCATAGTCGCCGCTACTCATATGCTGATTTCCAATAAAAATGCACATGCATGTCTGTTTGGCAAATCAATAATGACATAACCACGTGAAGTTATGCACAGGCCTTGACGAGGCAAAATGGAGAGCTGACACTGGTGGCCTTGATTAGGTCGTCGATGCGTGAGATCGCGTCATCATGTTCTCCAGCCATGAAAAGGACAGCAGCCTGAGGAAGATGAGGTGGGACTCAGCTACCGAGCGCGAGAACACAAGAAACAAACCTTGATGAGCAGAAGTTCCATGGTGTGGGTTGCATGAGAAAGCTGGAACGCAATGTCGCATGCTCGAAAAGCCTCGACCATTTTGCCTTCACCGACAAGGGCCACTAATTTCGCAATGTAACCGATGAAAGATGGCTGGATCTCGATGGACTAGATGGTGTTGGGAGTGCATATTTGGGAGACAAACAGAACACACCTTTTCAGCATCTACGATTGCAGAGGTCACCTGTCCCAAATGTGTTCTAACGAGAGCGCGACTTGCGAGCACATGATGGATTGTCCCATGGGATTCCACGATTATAGTGGTGAGTAATGTTTCCGCGTGGGAGAGTTGATTGTCCTTCCATGAATCAAGTACCGCGTAGTCGATGTGAAGGCCTGGGTCTTGGAGTATGGGACGGGAAACAGCTGGCATGAATAAGTCCTTGCAGGCGACAAGTGCGGTTTTTAATACAGTACAACCAACATATATGTGACTCACGATGGTGCCCAACATACATGCAACATTGAGGCTCCCGTTTGTAGCAATTGCAAGACAATGGTTGTCCAAAGAGAACGTGATTGAGTAAACGCCACGATATTGTTGGGTGTGAAAGAGTTGGTTGTGGGTCGAAGAGTCCCAGAAAGTGATGAAATCTGATGAAGAGTATGCGATGATTTTCCCTTGTCTGGCGAGAGCAATGCACGAGGGTGTGCCGGTATGAAGGACAGGCCATTCTGAGACTGCTGATCCGGTAGACACATCGAATTGCTGGATTGTTTTGTCGGATATGACGAGGAGACGGTTGTTGAACCAGAGAAGACCAGTGTTATAATACGGGACCACATTGACCGTAATGTTGACGAGCAATCTGCCATCGCTACTGTCCCAGACCTGAACGGACTTTGCAGTGGCTGTCGCAATTCGGTCGCCTTCCGGCGAGTACTTCGCTGCGACCACGGCATCGTGGCAGTTGATAGTCAATGTTCGTTTTCGAGCTGCAATGTCCCAGACAATCGTGTAGCAATACGGTGATGCAACAAGTCGAGAGGAATCCGGCGAGAAATCGACGACACGAGTGGTGTAGGGGCTTTCCCTGTCTGCGAAGACCAGTTTGCATGTCTTCGCATCCCAAACCAACACATCGCCCATGTTTGTCCCCGCGGCAATCTGCTTGCCGTCCTTTGAGATAGCGAGAGACTTGACCAACGTATTTGTTTCCATCGTGGCGATTTGCTTGCCGTCTTGCACTCGCCATATGCAAACGCTTTTGCTACCACCACAGACAAGATGTTCGCCGTCTGGTGTAAATACCACAGCCCACTGCGCATTGGCCTCGATCTCGACGACTGACGATATATCTAGTTGAATGTTCATCACAAAGGCAATTTCATGAGTCAATATCGGTGCGCACCAATCGACGACATGGATATCACTGACACTGGATCATGGCACACGAGGTCATCCTTCAAAAATATCACTGCCATGCCTCATTATCTGTAAGGCTGTGCATTCCATACTTCTAACAAACATGCGGTGCCGTTGACGCCACGGTGGAATGCCCGGGCCGTAGCTTCAGATCTAAATATTCCAAGGTATCAACACATGACGTATACTTGAATAATCTCTTTGTTTTTAGGCTTACTGATAATACCAGACGTGTGACTGTCCTATCCGCAATACGTTCCCCCCATCATGTCGACTCGCGTCCCCCTCCTCTTCGTACGCCCCCGTTCACCATGTCCTATCCGACAGACTGACGTTTGCAACAGGGTACCATGACCTTTGGATTCGAGGGCAAAAACGGCGTGCGCACGTCCTCCCTCGCCGACTGCCAAGACGTCCTCGACGTCTTCTTCGACCACGGACACACCGAGCTCGACACCGCCCGGTTGTACGCCGAAGGCACCACGGAGCAGGTGCGCATTCTCCCGACGAGCATCCGTACACGCGACGCGACCCTTGTACCCCCTCCCCCTCTAGCTACTCTCTCAACTCCGCTTGGGAAACGGATCGATCGACACCAAGTACGCGCTGCCGACCCGGGTTCTGGCGAACCGGCGCTGATAGTTTACCGACACAGAGTTTACCCAGTCAAGCCTGGCGATCACGCCCCCGAAAACCTCCGAAACACGTTCTTGACGTCCCTCGCGTACCTCCGACGGGACAAGGTTCGCGTTCTGTACCTTCACGCGCCGGATCGCAGCGTCCCGTTCCAAGACACGTTGCGCGAGATCGACGCCCTGTATAAAGAGGGCAAGTTGTGCGTCCTCTTTATACGATGCCCGTCACACACGTTCACCCCCCCCCCCAACTCAGCACCATCTTCGGTTTGAGCAACTTTGCCGCATGGGAGGTACGCCTGCTTGAACTGAAAAACCCGCGTTCTCTGACCCGTCGCCGCTGCACGTGCGCCCACACCGACAGGTCGCGGAGGTCGTTGGAATCTGCAACGCCAACGGCTACGTCCTACCCAAGATCTACCAAGCGTACGTCCCGTCCCAGGGTCCGTCCCGCATCTCGCGACCGACCCCCGATACATATGCGCACACAGGATGTACAACGCCGTCACACGCGAGATCGAGCCCGAGTTGGTGCCTTGCTGTCGCAAGTACGGCATCCGCCTGGTCGTTTACAACCCCCTCGCGTACGTCTCTTCCGCGTCACGCTACGGATCGAGACTCATTTGGGCGTCAGCGGGGGCCTCTTTGCGGGAAAGGTCGGCTCGGTCGAAGCGCAAGCGCCCCAAGGGGGGCGCTTCGATCCCAGCTCTGCCATGGGTAAGATGTACCGCGCGCGTTACCTCCGAGAAGGCTACCTCAAGGCGCTCGCGCTCGTCCAGGACGTCGCCGTATGTTTTTTGTCTGCTTCCCCCCTCGCGCTCGCGTCGTGATCCCTCGTTTGGTAGGATAAACACGGCCTCCGTCTGACCGAGATCGCGCTGCGATGGTGCCAACACCATTCCGTCCTCGGCGAAAGCGACGGTGTCATCCTCGGCGCTAGCAGCGCGGCGCAGCTGAAGCAGAACTGCGAGGACTCGGAGAAAGGCCCGCTCCCCGAGGAGGTGGTCGACACGCTCGACGAGGCGTGTAGGATCGTCAAGGCACACGAAAACACGCCCTTGTACTGGCGTTGAAGGTAGTGCTGCATATGGTACCGCAGGATGTATTGTTGCGCTCGCAAGCATCGTCAGTGTGCACGTATTTCTGACTGTGATTTACAAATGGCCTCAGTGCTTGAAACCACTGCTAGCGACATATGCCCAATATCGCTTCCTGCTCGCGACGCGCCAGTCCTTTCCCCATCGGATGACGGCCAGAAACGTGAGCGTGATCGCCAGCCCGACGCACGCGGCAGAAATGAACGTGTTCTGGTACCCCATGTGGAGCCACGGCGTGATCCCATACCCCTAACGTCCGCATTCAGCCCACCACGCCGAAAGAGAGAGGAAACCGAACACGCACGATGGCAAACGACAGCGAATTCTGCTTCACGTCAGCCATGTCGCACGAAGACCAACGGCGCACGCACCCGGACGAGGATCACGGCCATCATGACCTCCCCGCTCAAATCCTTGTACGCATCGAGCGCGTACCCGATCGACAACGCCGACCCGATCCCGGTCGAGCACGCGATCATGCCCATGCCGATGACCAAGCCCGACCAGTGGATGGCCTTGGACGCACCGACGCCCCAGAGCACGAGCGATGCCGGGCAGAGCACGACGGAGACGAGCATGAGCCAGAGCCGATGTTCGGGCTCGCGGATCCCGTGCGTGCGGCGGGCATACCGGACGGCGAACCGGTCGCCGATCCAGCCGCTGTAGAACGTCCTGGCGTGTTCCGCGTCAGCCGTGCGTACGTACATGCGATATGGCAGGTCGTTACCCGATCAACATCCCGACCAAGGGACCGATGTATGTCAACCCGACCGAGCTCGCGCGAAAGTTGTATGGCGGATCCCCGAAGATCAAGGAGCAGGTGGCGTTGAGGACGTTGTACCACACCAGGCATGTGCCATATTGAAACCCGGCCCTACGTGGTCGTTAGAAACGCACAGGTTGATCGGAGCGCAAATGCGTGCCAAAAGATGACGGGAAACCGGAGGAGGAGGATGGGCCGGTAGGACATCGTCAAGAGCATCTTATTCGAGGCGTACCGACCGTTGAACAACTTGAGGCGTTGTAAGAACGTTTTTGGCGTGCCTACGAGTCCTCCTGGGACGGTGGTTGAGGAGCTCTTTTCGTCCTTGTCACTGCCACTGAGATGTTTTGCCTCGGCCGCTTCGCTGTTCATCCGAACAAAGTTCGTCTACCTTCAATTTAATAAAAGCTCGGTGCGAGACAAGGACAAACCAACCTCTTCCATGAAAAGAAACAGAATGATGAACGACCCAAAGTTGATGATCGCCGCCCAGTACATTACCCACGGCCATCCTTGACCATCGTAAATGAACTTTGTTACGAGATATCCATGTCAGAAAAACCATGCCATGTGGAGACTACGCACACCAGCGATGAGGGGTGCAAAATAGTTTGACCTGGATGTATGCCGCGTCAGTGTCAGAAAACGTCCCGTTCGGTTGCTCACGAACCCAAACAAGAACAGGGTGTATATGCCAATATACGTCCCCCTCTCGTGAGCAAAGAACTAGACGCCGATAAGCGTTGCAGTCGGGTTCGAGATCAAGACACGCACCACGTCCGCCATGCTCACCTCACAGAGGCTTTCGACGGGGGTACAAAGATATCCTTGAATGATCTTGTTTGCAATCCTTGTGAGGTGCACGCACAGTTGGCTCTCGTCTTTTTCTGTAGCTGAGACGACAAACGCACCACTGGCCTTCCGTCTTGATGTACGGCGTCCATAGACACACCGCCTGCGGAACATGGTCATCCTGCGCATCGCAAGCGCAAGGAAAGACACACGCACCATGTTCCCGAGAACCGAGAACAAGTAGATGCTCCGCTTTCCAAAGGTTAATGCGAGTGGTTGGTTTATCAGTGCACCCCACCCGAGAACTACGATGATCAAGCGGATGCACGGACGATCCATAAAGACAAACACATACACAGGAACACTGGAGAAAGAACGTTCAACGACGTATACTTCTGGACAGGTCACGTACTGTAGCCGGTGCCCGCGTTGAGCGTCGACAATGGGATGCCCGTATCGTCGGCGATGGGCTGAAGAATCGAATACAATACCGTCGTTCCGATGCCGATCGCGGTCGCATCTGTCGCTTATTCACAGCGAAAGCATGCATCGACGGAGGGACACCTACAGATCATGACACACACTACGTGTATCATCTTGCGGTGCCGGGTCCAGTTCAGAGGGTCGTTGACGTCGTGCGAGGGCGTTGGGCTGAGCACGATGGCGCTGTCCTTGTCGGCATGGAGGACTGACGAGCGTGCTTGCACGTCGACGAGGTAAACAGAACCAGGAATGATGGTGTCGTCGATCTCTTGCATGGCTTTCTTGGCGCGACAATTCCAGAGTGAGAGTGATTCCGCAGAGCGAAAATTGACAAGTCGATGTGAGACGGCGACAAAAGCGTGCTTCGGGACATCCTGCACGCGAAGGTGATGGCTGATAAGGAATTCCAGAAGCCAACATTGGGACAACAGTACGGCCTTTTTTTTTTTTTGCAATCAACCTGTGAACTGTAGCATTGGTCACGTACCTGGAACAGTCAAGTGTCAAGTGCAACTCTCCATGAGGATGTCGATACAACGACAGTGGTCATCAAGTTACTTGTTCGCCGAAAACCTGCACGGCATAAAAATCATGCTGGCAGAAGGAAGTTTGCGTAGGTATTGCGTCCTGTAGGTACCTTGGCAGCTGTTTGTTAGTCCCATGAGAATTTACATCGCATCCGGAGGGCATGGCTCATTCCCAGGAAGATAAGGGTTTGCATTCACACTCTTGTGGTGTTTGATCATCTGGACACTTTCCATTCCCATCAGCGTCAGCATCACGATGTAGTAGAGAAAAAGGATATAACTACAAATGTCTTGTCGGTAGCAGTCCTACTAATAGAACAATGTCATACGTAAAGATCGTCACCCTCGTATCGTCCGAAAAAAGAAAGGTCCATCAGTGTACCAAAGGAGTGTGATGCAATCAGCCATTCATGTGCTCGATGAATCGTCCTCGGTTGCTACTGGTTTCGGTGGTCTGACTCTGGTTGTTGCTCCGTTGCGACAAGAGAGCGCCAAAGCCTCGGCGAGGCTCGGTCATACCCGCGCCTGGTTTGAGCTGCTCCATGTCGCTTTGGGAAACGCCAGCCGTGGTCGTCCGTCCACTCCTTACCTCGTCCTCCTGCACCTGCAGTTTGATGTACTCTGCACCTCTGATACGCAAAAACTCCTCCAACAGCAACGCATTCCTGGAATTGGCCTTGTACATGGCGACAACGACATCGCCGACGAAGGGGACGACACCGCTCAGGGCAGATATGGCGTTGTTGAGCATCATCCTGCCAACGAGCCAGGCAGGTAGATCTGCCTCGCGGGCCTTGCGAACCACGAGGGCATAATTGAGTGTGGCGTTTGCGACATCGCCCGCGCCCGGAATGATTCCGATGATGAACGCCCAGCCGAAACGAAGACCACAAAAGTCGAAGCTCTTGTCGAGACAGCGTGCTCTGCGCTGGACGGTCTTGAGGATTTTCGCATCGCGAGGGGAGATGCCAGGAGGAGCGTCACGCTGAGCAGAAAAAAGAAAAAGGAAAAGGAAATTAGCCCATTGCAAGACGCGCGCAGTTGAGGTGAAACTCGCAACCTTTTTGCGGCGCTGTTTTCCCTTGGTATCGTTGTAATATTCGTACATAGGGTCAGGGGGAGCATACTGCTCCAGGTGTTGTTTGAAGAACTTGACGCCTACTTTCTGCATGTATCCCGACATCGTGCGCGTGGTGCTCGTGGTGCTCGTGGTGTGAGGATGGCTTGTCGGCTAGGGTTGCTTTTACCCGCCAGGTGCACTAATACGTCATTATTCCATTTTGCACAGCCCTAACATAATTGCGCAGTATGTTATGTCCCAGATTAGGTAAGCGGGGCTGATTCATGGACCAACTGACTGTCCGAGTGACGAGTTCACAGCAATCTTCATCATGAATCACGACGACCGAAAGCTCACGGAAGAATACGTTCAAGACAGTTTCCACAGCTACCTCAAGTCTTCTCTGACCCATGCAAAGGTCGAGAGGCTCCTCGAGCCAGACGTGCTCGCAAAGGCAGAGGCAGACCTCATGATCACCGGTCAGACATTAATTGCCAACCAATCAATCATGGCTTGCGTGCTGACCCACACCCGTGTCCGCCCCAGGTCCCGCCCTATGTCTCTATTTTGCAGCTCTGCGTTGCACCACATTCCCACCCTCGGTGCCACTTCCCAGAAGCTCCAAATCGGCACCACCCCGCGAACTCACAGAGGCAAACTGCCCTCCTGTCTTCATCGCCTTTCTCCGCGTGTGGGCGTCCACGGTACCGAAGATACAAAATCTCCCTCCAGAACAGCAGCACGACCTCGCGCGCGTCATCTGTGGTCTCCCACCCCTCAGCCACCCACTCAACCCCGAGGTCTCGGGGATCGCAGCCGATCTCCGTGCCGTCGCCATCGAAATATCGCAGAGACGCTCCTTCCAAGACAGATACGCAAGCGATCTCCAAGCCGCCCTCGACGCAGGCGCCACCGGTGCCACCCTCAAGGTGACCACGTCCTTCGTCCCGCCCCCCGCCTACGACGGCTCGTCCGGAGATGCCAAATACGGCGCCAAGTACGGTGCTTCGCCTGTGACCCCAGCGTCGGTCTTTCCCTCACGAACGCCCTCTCCGGTCTTATTCCCGCACAACTCCCCCGCGCTCGAACGGATCCGGCAGATTTTGTATGCCGCCCTAGGCGACGTCCTCGCTGGCAACATGGAACTCGGTCGCCTTCTCAAATGGGACCCTCCCCGTGCCTACTACGCCTCCGTCTCTCTCGCCGTGCTCGAGGTCGCCTCGGTTGCCGTCGAGTCGGACGGTACGGTCGATGCCGGGGCCGGCATGCGGTTGACCCTGGACGAGTGTCCGGATGCACTGAAACCGCTCATGGTCGAGCTCGGCGATATCGGGAAACAGGCCAAGAAGATGAGACAGGAGGACACGGAGGCGGCCATTCACGCCGCCCAGCAGGGAGACGAGCCGACCGTTCCGCGTCTTGATCGGCTCAAGGAGATGCTCCAAGAGGGTATCGGATCTCATCGGTCCTCCACACGCTCGAACGGGGAGTATCTCGTGCGAAGGGAGAGCGTCGAAGGCAGAACGGTCTCGTTTTCCAACCGCATCAACGCGCTCGCGCTAAATATCTCCAAGATCAAGACGTTCAGGGAGAGACAGCACGAAGTGTTTGAGATCCTGTCCGCCATGTGTGGGAGTTGATCGGGCAACGTCTTACCAAAGGGAAAGGTTTTCACCGTGATGAACATGTTAGATCTGTGTTTTTTTTGCTAATTCTGCATGGTTTGTATCGATACACGCTGCGCTACCTCATGACCTTTTTTTCCCTCCGCTTTGTAGAGTATGACGGCCGTTATAATTCTAGTTCCCGTTCCCCTTTCGCGCGAGTGTCTCGTACCCGCCGTGTAGATCAACCCAAGTCGGTCTAATCTTTACGGTTCGACTGCGTCACAACCGATGACCGCATACATTCAGTGCAGGTGCAGCCTCCAGGCCTTGCGTGAGCACGGCCGACGGGCGATGTCGACACAGGTGTCCGTGGCTACTGGGACACGGACTCGGTCTCTTCTGAGTCCCGGCAATACGTCACGCCACGCGTAAGTTCGCGTGTACAGACACAAGCAAAATACCGTAGAGCACCGCGTGACCTTGAAGCCGAACTGCGCTCAAAGGCAAGTCTGGTCATGGCTATCAGACAAGGAGCATGTGAGAATTTTCGCGAGTGATGTTCGCCGCCGGCAGGACACGCATGTACATATGCGTGAAACACAATCCGGTACTGTCGCTGGAGAAGCGACGGGAACTGCATTCGTCTTCGTCACTTACATACGGCCGCAGCGCGTTCCGAGCTGTCAAGGGAAACAGAGACACCCCCGCTTCTTCACTGGCGCACAGACTTTCGAAACGAACGCCGACGTCCGCTCAGACGACCGCGTCTACAACGAAACGGTTTGTCCCAGTGCAACGTACACGCGTCCATCTTCTACTACCGGTCACCGTCGTTTCAACTCGCACAACGTCAGCGTCGGCATGACCGCCCGATACTCTGCCCACTGTTCCATCGTGACCGGGATCTTCGTCGTCAACGTAAAGTGTCGCAGCGAACACGCCGACCGCAGTAAAAATGCCAACACGCGCGCATGGGGCCAGCGACCGTCTCTGCCAATGGCCTCGATGTCCAGCTTTCGGAGTCGCGGAAGGGTCAAAGCGTCCAACAATATCGCTATATGCTCGATCTTGATGGACATACAAAGGACTTGTAACCCCGGGTGGGTCTGCGGGGCTCCAGCGTGGGTTCGCAGCTCTTCCACGTCTTCCAGGCGATCGGAGTCCAATCCGTAGAGACACGTTAAATGTGTGATGGCGGACCAACCACGTAGAAAACGAAGTAACGACATTCCTTTAACAGGATTGGTGATAGCGACCTCGATATTCGTGACGCAAGTGGGCCATGTTGGTTCATCGATCATTTGCGTCATACACCACGATTTGATATGCAGCGATACATGCTTTAGCTGTGTGGATTCCGGAAATACCTGCGAAAAAGGTTCGATGCTATGGGTGGTAGTGATAGAACCATCGAAGTCAAGGTGCTTCAGGTTGGGAAAGAATCGCAGGGCCGCCACCCTGAATTCAACTGTGCCATAACCGAGCTTGAGACGCGTGCAACGAGTCCTGTACGGTCGCAGTACATATTTCAACTTTGCGGAAAGCTGACGTGCATGTCCACCCCAATCCAAGTAGAGGGAAATCGGTCGTTGGCCTGCACGCTGGAGCCATGTTTTGAGGAATTCGACCTTTTTTGTTTTCTCGAGGAACTTCCAGCGAGCATGTTCAATGGACAGCGACCTCCACAGTCTCGGTGTGACAAGGGCGAGAGCACGCCAATAATGGCAGACTTGCGTCAGCAGCATCGGAGCTGTTGCTTTCCTTGGCGTCGTAAAGTCGTCGGTCAAGCAATGCACAAAGATGTCCGCTAGAAGGTCCAGGGGGAGGCGCTTGATGTAACAGCATATATGCGTCAGGTGTTCAGCCCTGCTGGCTGAAATCTGCTTGCCCCGAGCGCGCAGTCCCTCTTCCACTTGACGAAGCTTCGCGATCATGGAGCTCGTGCAGAGCAGTTGATTGTTTACCAGCGCCAGGTGAGCATCGTGTTCGGGCAGCTTTGCGTAAAGCCCAGGTAAATCCTGCACGGAAACTGGGGCGCCAGATCTCCGATATTTATATAGGTAAGGCTTCGCGAGATCAAAAGACTAATTGGCGTCAGCAATTCGTAAAGCGAGCGCCGGCATAACGCGAGGCATACATCTGAGCGCTGAAAGGCATCTGGGAGCTGTCGCGCGCGTCGTCAGCGTCGATGTCTGATATAGATTGCAAACACGGTATACATTTCCAAATATGAATTTCTGCAGGACGTCCAATGCCTGGGACGATGGCGAAATGAGCGGCTTGACGTTGGACATGGTGGGGGTACAATAAAAACCCGCGAGGCGCGACGCGTCCATTTTGAAGCCTAGTCCAAAAGAGGTGATTTGAATGTACTAATTAGGTGCATGATCCAGATAACTACCCATACAGTGACATAGAGCATGGCTAGCAGACAACTTCTAATGGAACACAGGGACGTAGTAAATGGCACGGTCAGTAACGCAGCGGATTTCAAGTTGTGCAATTTCGGAGGCTTTTCGCCAACAGTGTTGACGTAAGACAACCGTAACCAGGTAAGTACTACACGCCTAAATGAAGGTTTCAATTTGCTAATATTTGCCGGAAAATACCGGTGGGACATCTAGAAAATGCCTTATAGACATAAATATGATATATTTGGAATGATTTGTACACTGTTTGTACGGT